>CAJHQP010001443.1:0-115149 GCA_905132765.1 Moricandia arvensis | reverse complement strand
GTTATATGTTCCAAAAGAGCACTTTTTATAATTGGCAAACAAGACTTCTTTCCTCAGGACATCTAAAACCTGTATTAGATGTTCAACATGATCAGACAATGTTTTACTCTAATTTAGGATGTCATTAAAGTAAACCACAACAAACAACCCTATGTAAGATCTCAAAACATGATTCATGAGTCTCATAAAAGTGCTAGGGGCATTTGTTAAACGAAATGGCATCACCATCCATTCATACAAGCCATGTTTTGTTTTCAAAGCAGTTTTCCATTCATCCCCCTCTTTCATTCTAATATGATGATACCCACTTTTCAAATCAATTTTAGAAAAATAGCAAGAACCATGAAGTTCATCTAGCATATCATCAAGATGAGAATGGGATGTCCGTCCTTTACCGTGATGTTGTTGATAGCGCGACAGTCTATGAACATTCTCGAAATTCCATTCTTCTTTGGGACAAGCAGTAAAGGAACAACACAATGACTGAGGCTTTCTCTGATGTGTCCTTTATCCATAAGCTCAATAGCTTGTCTTTGAAGCTCCAATGTTTCTACAGTGTTGTAACGATAAGCTGGTCTGTTTGGTAAGGAAGCTCCTGGCACAAAATCAATCTCATGTTCTATGCCACAAATTGGAGGCAGACATTGTACATTCTCCTCTACAAAGAGATCACCATACTCCTGAAAAATAAAGTCAAACTCACTCGGAATAGCTGGTGCACTGTCAGAAGATGAGGTTAGTGTTCTCCTGTAAACAAACAAAATCATAGCCTGCTGAGCATACATGTTTCTCTTAACCTTAACACTCTTGAAAAATAAATTTGAGTTTCTTACCTTCTGTTCCTTGTCAGCCTCTCGTTTGTTTTTCAGTTGTACCTTGTCAAGGTGAACTTCATGAGGTGACAGTGGGACTAATGTGATCTTCTTTTCTTGGTGCTCAAAGGAGTGGCAATTTGTGAATCCATCATGCAACACGTTGGGGTCATACTGACAAGGTCTCCCTAAGAGAATATGTCCAGCATCCATAGGAAAAACATCACATAATATCTCATCTACATATCTTCCAATGGTGATAGGAACCTTAACTTGATTTTGGACTTTCAAATCTCCATCTTCACTAAGCCACTTCAGAGTGTAAGGCTTTGGGTGTTTATGAACCTTGAGATTAAGCTTCTCAACCAGGGATGAACTCGCCACATTGGTGCAACTTCCTCCATCAATAATAAAGCTGCAAACCTTGTATTGAATCTGGCATCTAGTAAGGAACAGGTTCCCACACTGGTTCTGCTCTTCTTCCTTTTGCTTCACACTCAAAGTTCTCCTAGTAACCAGTAGCTCTACCTTGACTGGATAATCCTTGTTTTATTCATCAGTATCAATCAAGAGTTTTTCTTCTTCAGATTCATACTCTCCATTCTCAAGCAGGATCATCAGCTTCTTGTTTGCGCACTCATTGTCATAATGCCCAATGCCATGACATTTAAAATACTTCATATCTCTGGATCTTGTGGCTAGAGCTTTCCCTTTGTCATATCTGCCAATTCCAGAAGTCTTAATCTCCTCTTTTGGCTTGTTGAAAGCTTTCTATTCTTTGTTGTAGGCTGGTTTAGAAGATGATCCATACTGGTTTCTAGCATAGGTCTTCCTCTTGTTCTGTTCCTCAATAAACAGTGCTTTGTGAAGAAGTTTTACCCTGGTGTTGAACTCTTGCATCTCTAGCCGATTGTGCACTTCTCTGCTCAACCCTCCCTAAAACCTTGCCATTGTTGATTCATCATCTTCATTCACATTGGCCTTGATCATGAGAGTTTACATCTCCTGGAAGTAATCTTCAACACTCTTAGTTCCTTGAGTCCGCTTCTGAGTTTTTGATGGAGATCTCTGCCATAGTGACTTGGAACAAATCTAGCCTTCATGAGAGTCTTCATCTCGTACCAGGAAGTAACTGGAGCCATTCCAGTGTGTCTTCTCTTGTGCATACTCTGTTCCCACCAGTTGACTGCATATCCACTAAATTCAGTGGCAGTAAGCTTCACTTTCTTCTCTTCAGTGTAGTTTTGGTACTCAAAAACTGACTCCATTTTTCTTTCCCACTCCATGTAAGCATCAAGATCATTCTTACCAAGGAAAGGTGGAAGTGTCAGCTTGATATTACCGAGGTTGTCTTCAATTCTCGGTCGTGGGTTGTAGTTGTTAAAATAAAGAAAGGAAAGACCAGAAGAAGAAGCTGGTGGATGATTTAAAGAGACTTCATCAAGCGAAGCCAATTTGGTTATGTCAGTACAAACTTGCTCCACAAGCAATCATCTTGACCTAACTTACCTTGTAAGGCAAGAAACGAGTGGGAAAGCTTAAGGGACGTTGATAACCTACAGAAATCTTAGGATACTCAGTTTGAACTCAAAAGGAAGGATCTAGTTTGAATTAGAAAGAGAAAAGTCACATGGGTGCATAAGGAGTTGTAGCAGACTTGTCACTATCACCATGGAGACCACACCCTGCCTCCTGTCTCTTTCTACTTTTCCTAGACAAGCCAGACCTTGCTGTATCCCCTTTGGCCTCTTCTGATCTTCTAAGGAATTATTTGTTTATATTTCCTTGTTTTAGTAATTGTTTAATGTTGCTCATTGTCTATTTAAAGGCAACTTCACCTCTTGTAAATCTAACCAGAATCAATAGACAAGTTTTTCTCTCTCTAAGTTTGTCTCTCTCTCTCTCTCTATCTATCTCTCTCTCTCTCTCTCTCTCTCTCTCTCTCTTTCTTGTGTCTAAACAACATTCACAATGTAAGGAGTTAAGCATTAGGGTTTAGAGGCTGCCTTAACTCTATCTCTCTTAAGGCAGTCTAATACTTGTATGGTGAGTTCATGTTGCTTGGTTGAAGGGGATTCAGTTACAAGTTAACTGAATACTCTCTTGACATTAGATAAACACTCATGAATTCCAACATTATATCATAGCAAGGTTGCTCTTCTTTGGGATCAAACTCACCTCTTTTCTCTCTATTTTTGGATAAATCCTTTCTCTCCCACTTTGATATAGGGTTAGCTTGGTCAGTACTTGTTAGCATCTTAAATCAAGCTTGAGGAAGAGAGAGTTTTCGAAAATGCTTCACCATTATGCTTTATCCATTGGATAATAGCTCACTCTTAATGGAACATCTCTTTGACCAGTGGACAAACTGTTTTGATCCATTGATTTCATTGTTGTCTAAGCCATAGAAAACACTTGTTTATGTGATTCTGATGGTTCTGTTATTGCAAGCCCTCAAAAACATCATTTCATGAGTTATTCCAGTGGCACATGTCTAAGATCAGTAGATAAATTGATTGTCCAATGGTCCATTCTGTTTCAGCAACTAAAGCACCAAAACTCTTGATGAGTATTGGATGTTCCTGGCTGTCAATGCTTTCGCAAAACTCAAGATAACAGAGCAAAATCTGTCCATTAGAACTCTTGAGCAGATTCTCTTTTTCTATTCTCTAGTTTCTCTTCTTTGATTCTCGAGGTTACTTATTCTCCATCATTCTCCCATTCTCTAGCTGATAATACTCTGTTTACATCATTCTCTAGCTACTAATACTCTGGTTACATCATTCTCTACTCTCTACTTATTCTCTGGTTACTTATACTCTCTGGTTACTTAGATATCTATTCTCACAATCTTGTTTAGAATCTGCCTAAGGTTGTTAAACTGTCTTGAAGTTAAGTTATCTTGAAAGAATAGTCTAGCTTCTGTCCTAAGGAAAATTGATTGTGTTGTTGCCTGAATGCTTAGTCTTGTTGATTATGATTCAGAGAGTGTTGCTAGGATAGAATCATGAAGATATATGTCCATTGCTTGTTTGAAATGTGTCTTAAATATCACACTTGGTGAAAACCCATGATCTGATCTCCTGTTGTCTACTGATGCTTGTCGCGGTGTTCGTTGACAGGCGGCCTATGTTGATCAGAGCCTACACATGATGTATATTCCTGACCATGGAGATTGCCGACTGCCCATCTACACTTTGGACATTGATTGTGTCCATTAACTCCCAAGATGGTTGAGAGGATGAATGGAGCAGTGAAGAGATTGCTCAGAAGTGACTTACTGATGCCAAGAGGGTGGACAAGAAGTACACTCAACAGAAAAGGCCACAATACAAGCCAAGAGGCATGTGGTCTCACGGCATTGGTGATCATCACAGGCGTTCATCTTCCAGGCTTGACCACATACTCTCTTATCATGTCAAGCTTGAGGAGGGGTGTTAATATGAGAAGCCAGTGTCCATCTTCTTATGCAAGGAAAGTACCTATAACTATACTTATTCTTCTTTAAATAGGTTAGCCCCTTGAGAATTGATGCAAGTTTGTGTGCATTGTTTGAATCAGGTACTTGGCGCTCATGAGAAGAGTCTAGTCGTGGATCAAACCCTTTGATGATGGAAGGATGTCAGAAGAAATGGGGAGACAAAGAACTAGCCATATGGAAAGTTCCAGGCAATTTTGAGTGTGAAGCAAGGAAGGCATTGGTTGCAATTGAAGTAAGGCCATGATCCATGGTTATTGAATCCCTAAACTTGATCATAAAACTCATAAACCCACTGGCCAATCCCTAGGCTGAGGGTGGTTGCACTCTTTTTCCCTAAGTCTGGTTTATCACAAGAGGTTTTCCCATACTTATGTTTTTAGTTAGGCAAGTACTCTCAGTTCCAAGCTTGCCCGAGGATCTCTCCTATGGTCAAGCTTGAGGGGGAGTGTTAAAATAAAGAAAGGAAAGACCAGAAGAAGAACATGTGGATGATTTATAGAGAGTTCATCAACAGAAGCCAATTTGGTTATGTTCGTACGAAGTTGCTCCAAAAGCAATCATCTTGGCCTAACTTACCTTGCAAGCCAAGAAACGAGTGGGAAGGCTTAAGGGACGTTGATAACCTCCAGAAATCTTAAGATACTCAGTTTGAATTCAATAGGAAGGATCTGATTTGAGTTAGGCAGAGAAAAGTCACATGGGTGCATAAGGAGTTGTAGCAGACATGTCACTATCACCATGGAGACCACACCCTGCCACATGTCCCTTTCTACTCTTCCTGGACGAGCCAGACCTTGGTTGTATCCCCTTTGGCCTCTTCTCATTTTCTAAAGAATTATTTGTTTATATTTCCTTGTTTTTGTAATTGTTTAATGTTCCTCATTGTTAATTTAAAGGCAGCTTCACCTCTTGTAACTCTAACCAGAATAAATAGACAAGTTTTTCTCTCTCTCTCTTTCTTGTGTCTAAACAATATTCACAATGTAAGGAGATAAGCATTAGGGTTTAGAGGCTGCCTTAACTCTATCTCTCTTAAGGCAGCCTAATACTTGTCAAACTCACTCTAAACTCTTCTTTGTCTACTGTCTTAAACTCTAGCATACTGATTTTAAATCCCATTCATCTAAGTACACAAACTCTAAGTGTTGTGTTACTTCTCAAGGATTAGATTCAGACTAGAGAGCTTCTGCTTCACAAAATCAGTTTACTGTCTAGGATTCTTGGTTATATAGTAAGCTTGTATGAGGATTCAATCACAAGTTGGTTGTGTCTTCGTTTAAATTGTGAGTTCATGTTGTATGGTTGAAGAGGATTTAGTTACAAGTTAAATGAATACTCTCTCTTGACATGAGATCAACACTCATGAATTCCAACAGTAGTTTCTCCTGGATCTAACATCACTCCTTCATGAAGATGAATAAGCATCATCTGAATCGTCCTCTCTAGCTTCTCTGCTGGTTCTTATTGTAGGGCGGTCAGCAGCTATGTTTCTAGGATGTCTAGTTCCATAAAAGAACTCATTGGCTTCCTTTTCTCTTTTTGACAAATTATATGTGACCTGCTTGGTAATCTCAGCAATCAAGAGCCTACATCTGAAAAAGAGTAATATTGACAGTTGGTGTTGTCTCCTCTGCTTGATCATTGTTGTCGTCTGACATGGTTCCTGCACAATCAACAAGTGATTCAAAATTTTTGTAACCAACGAAATCAAATTCAACTGCAGAAACCCAAAATCCTAAAGAAAAGAGAAAGATAGAAGATTGCAAGATTTTGGATGAGCAAATGATTTTACCAAACCGCAGTCCAATTTGTCCTATACTGAACCCGATTTCTCCTTGGGATATTTTAATCAGATCTGGCTCACTCACAAACAGATAGACTGATAAGAGATTAATAAGAACAGAAATACCCAGAATATAAGATGAATTCGAAATCCCAAATAGATGAACTTGAAATCCCATAAACATTCAGACTTTGATAGATTAGAGATTGAAAAATAACCCAGAACTTTCAGACTTCGTCCCACGGATTTCCACTCTGATTTTGGTTGGATCTACTTTGTAACATATTGAAAGATGAAGGTTTTGATGGACGAAATAAGGTTGAGATATGGCTGGGTTGAAGGGGAATCGATGGATTGATACACTGAGGTTGCGGAATGGCCTTAGATACTCCTCTCTCTCTCTCTGGATCAACACACCAGTCAGTTTGATAGCTTGGTGATTGTTTTGGGTTCACACACCTCACATTCAAGTTGTTCAAAGAACAAATGAATCCCCAAGAAACTAAAGAGTTTTTGATAAAAATGATGATTGATTTTCAGAATTGAAACAAAGCAACAATTTAAAAGGAAAAACATGAGCATTTCGTGCATGAGGGTCTTGGGACTTGTGGTTTCGTGCACGAGCATTTTTGGAAAATAACTAAGTCAAAAACATAAGTATACTAGCTGTTGTAGGAAACAGCAAAATAATTGAAGGTGGTTTGGATGGTGGTGGTTTGGCCAAAGATATCTTTTTACTTTCTTGGTTCTGAATAAGGCCAACAAACTTCCGAGTTAGTTTCTTGGACCTGGATCTCGTGATGGGCCCAATAGATATGACAAATGGATCTTCTTTCTGGTCTTTGGATTTCTTTTGGGCTGAGAGAGACACATCTTCATTTTGGGTCTGATCCATGTCATCTTCTTCATAATAACTTGGTTCTTGCATCCATTGAGGTTCATCATCAGGTTCCTCTAAGGTGAAATTTTAAGAGAGTGAGAGTAATAGAGAAGAATCCGAGATTAGATGAGAGAATGCTTGATGTTCATGATGAACAAGAGAGAGAGAGCCTCGAAACGTTTTCTTGTTTTTTTTTTTAATTTGAGAATAGGATACAATATATAGAGAAGGGAATCATAATGACTTATCCTATCCATAAACGGTCATAAGAGTGAGGAGATTAAGAGGTGAACGTGGATGCATCAAGGAGAGTGCGCCTGGTTTTAAATGGATGGCTGAGGTTGCTTGATGCCTTTGGCATCTTGACCAGATGCCTTCTTCTTTCCAGCTCGAGCCAGGCTGCCCTGGTCAACCCTTATCCTCTTCCTTATCCGCGAGCTACTTCTTTACCCGGTAACCATCAAGTTAACCTTCCCATTTAACTTGCACTTGTTTACCTTAGCTTCTCTTCTTCCTTGCAACCCAAGCTTCACCATTTCCTAGTACGGATTGAGAGTTTTACGGCCAAAAGTGACACAACACTTTCAGTTTGTTCAATTAAAGAGAATGAGATTTAGAATCAGTAATCTAGAGCTTAAGAGAAGATAAATAAGAGTTTAGCGTGAGTATTTGACAAGTACTAGGCTGCCTTAAGGGAGCCTACCAAATCATGTTGCCTAGGTCTCTACATTGTGAATATGAGTTAAACACAAGAAAGAGAGAGAGAGTGCACACGAAATTGGACTGAGAAACTTGTATTGATACTAGATAAATGTTACAAGTGATGGAGAAGCCTTTAAATAGGCAATACACAAGACTAAAAAATTATTAAAACCAGGAAACATAAACAAATAACTTTGTAAGAAATGAGATGAAGCCAAAGGGGATACAACCACGGTCTTGACATCTACGAAGAGTATAAAGGGACAGGAGGAGAGGCACAACCATCCTTGGTGATAGTGACAGCTCTACACAACTCCTTATGCACCCATGTGACATCTTCTTGCTTAATTCAAACCAGGTCTTTTCTTTTGAATTCAAACAGGTTTCCTTGACTTCTTAGAGGTTCCGAACGTCCGTATTAGTCTCCACAACTTAATCATTGCCTTGGAAGTCAGGTTATGTCAAGTGGTAACTTGTGGAGCAAGTCTATACAAACCTAACCAATTTGGCTTCTCTTGATGAAATTATCCTTGGATCATCAACCACCTTCTTCTTCTGGTCATCCTTTTATTTATTTCAGTAATCCCCCTTAAGCTTGACCATAGGATATCCTTGGACAAGATTGGAACTGAGAGCACTTTCGTTAGTAAAAACTAAATGTGGAAAAACCTCTTGGGATAAAACAATCACTTAGGGAAAAAGAGTGCAACTACCATTAGCCTAGGGATTGGACAGTGAGCCTAAGGAGCTTAAGATTATTTTCATGGACTCCTTAGACTCTGGATCATGGCCTTTCTTCAATGGCAAGCAGGCACCAATGACTTCCTGGCTTCACACTCACACACCTTTGAGCTTCTTCATGTGGTCAGAGCTTCTTCCCCCCTTTCTTTTGGCTTCTTGCCTTCATCATGGGTTGAGTCCAGGTCTCCCTTGTTCTTGAGCTCAAAAGGTACCTTACTGAAACAATGCACAAACAAATGCATCAATTCTCAAGGGGCAAACCTATTAAATCATAAGCATAAGTATAAATTTAGGTACTTCCCTTGGATAATTTTCTGAAGAATGGACATTGGCTTCTCATATTTAACACCCCTCCCCAAGCTTGACCTGAGAATGAGAGTATGTGGTCAAAATTGGAAGATGAGAGCCAATGATGATCATCAATCCCTTGAAACCACAGCCCTTTTAACTTGAAGCTTCATCAACCAGGTACAAGCACACATGCTATGGGCTGATTCATAGCTTCGCAACTGAAGGTAACTGTTCTAACTCCATGCCTTGGGCTGATCCATAGCTTACCCACTGAAGGTAACTGTTCTAACTCCATGTAGAAGCTGATCCATAGCTTCCCAACAAGAAGGTAACTGTCCAAACTCCAAGTTGTTTATGTCCTTGTTGAATTCTTCTTGCAAAGGCTTATACACAGGCCATGGAAGTTCATTTACAGCCCCCTCAAGCTTGATTCCGAGTATAAGGGAGGAGAAAAGCTTGATATGGGCTTTCAAGCCACATGGTATACGCTCAAAATATCTCTCCATGCTCAGGAATATGCTTCTTGTGCAGGCTCTGATCAAATGGGTAATCTGTCAAACCAACACTAAAACAAGCATCATTAAACAACAAGAGACCAGAACATTGGTTTTCACCAAGTCTGATCTATAAACACACAATTTAAGCAAGCACAGCAGCAATGGAAAGATATCTTTAAGATTCTATCCTAGATACACTCTCTGAATCCTAATCAACAACACTAAACATTCAGGCAATAACACCATTAATTTTCCTAAGGGCAGAAGAAAAACAATTCTTTCAAGACAATTTAACAACGTTAGGAAGATTCTAAACAAGAGATTGTGAGAATAGAGAATTAAGTAAATTGGGAATCAGAGAAAAGAGAATAGAGAATTGCTAAAGAGTTCTAATGGACAGAGTTTTGCTCCCTTTCTAGAGTTTTGCGGAAGCACAAACAGCCAGGAGCATCCAATACTCATCAAGAGTTTGGTGCTTTATTATCTGAAACACAATGGACAACTGAACACTTAATTTGTTCACTGATATTAGACATGTGCCACTGGAATAACTTATGAACTGATGCTTTCCAGGGCTTGCAATAAAGAACCAACAGAATAACACATGAACAAGTGTTTTATGTGGCTTAGACAACAATGAATCCAATGGACAAAACAGTTTGTCCACAGGTCAAAGAGATGTTCCATTAAGAGAAAGCTATCATCCAATGGATAAAGCATAATGGTGAAGCATTTTTGAAATCTTTCTCTTCCTCAAGCTTGATTCAAGATACTGAGAAGTACTGACCAAGCTAACACAATATCAGAGCGGGGGAGAAAGGATTTATTTAAACAAAACAGAGATAAAAGAGGTGAGTTTAATTCCAAAGAAGAGAAACAAAGCTCTGATACCTTGTTGGAATTCATGAATGTTTGTCTCATGTCAAGAGAGTATTCAGTTAACTTGTAACTGAATCCCCTTCAACCAAGCAAGAGGAACTCACCATACAAAGGAAGAGACAACCAACTAGTGGTTGAATCCTCTTACACCGCTTTACAATACAACTAAATGTCCTAGAGAGTACACTGGTTATATGAAGAAGCCTACACTATAACCAAGATCCTAGATAGTAAACTGGTTATGTGTGGCAAAAAATCTCTAGTTTGAATTCATTCCATGAAAACTGACACAACACTTTCAGTTTGTTCACTTAAAGAGAATGAGATTTAGAATCAGTAATCTAGAGCTTAAGAGAAGATATATAAGAGTTTAGAGTGAGCATTTGACAAGTACTAGGCTGCCTTAAGGCAGCCTACCAAATCATGCTACCTAGGTCTATAAATTGTGAATATGAGTTAAACACAAGAAACAGAGAGAGAGCACACACGAAATTGGACTGAGAAACTTGTATTGATAATAGATAAATGTTACAAAGGATGGAGAAGCCTTTAAATAGGCAGTACATAAGAGTAAACAACTATTAAAACACGGAAACATAAACAAATAATTCTGTAGGAAATGAGACGAAGCCCAAGGGGATACAGCCAAGGTATGGACATCCAGGAAAAGTAGAAAGGGACAAGAGGTGAGGCACAACTTTCCTTGGTGATAGTGAGAGCTCTACATAACTCCTTATGCACCCATGTGATTTCTTCTTGCTTAATTCAAACCAGATCCTTTCTTTTGAATTCAAACTGGTTTCCTTGACTTCTTAGAGGCTCCCAACGTCCATATTAGTCTCCACAACTTATTCCTTGCCTTGGAAGTCAGGTTAGGTCAAGTGGTAGCTTGTGGAGCAAGTCTATACAAACAAAACCAAATTGGCTTCTCTTGATGAACTTATCCTTGGATCATCAACCAGCTTCTTCTTCTGGTCATCCCTTTATTTATTTCAATACTCCCCATCAAGATTGACCATAGGAGATCCTTGGACAAGCTTGGAACTGAGAGCAGTTGCCTCATTAACAACTTAAGTGTGGAAAACCTCTTGGGATAAAACCATAACTTAGGGAAAAAGAGTGCAACTACCCTCAGCCTAGGGATTGGCCAGTGAGCCTAAGGAGCTTAAGATTATTTTCATGGACTCCTTAGACTCTGGATCATGGCCATTCTTCAATGGAAAGCATGCACCAATGCCTTCCTTGCTTCACACTCATCACACCTTTGAGCTTCTTCTTGTGGTCAGAGATTATCTCCTCCTTTCTTTTGGCTTCTTTCCTTCATCATGGGCTGAGTCCAAGTCTTCCTTGTTCATTAGCTCAATAGGTACCTGATTCAAACAATGCACAAAAACATGCATCAATTCTCAAGGGTCAAACATATTCAATCATAAGCATAGGTATAAATTTAGGTACTTCCCTTGCATAAATTTCTGAAGAATGGACATTGGCTTCTCATATTTAACACCCCTCCTCAAGTTTGACCTGAATATAACTGTTCTAACTCCATGCCTTCGGCTGATCCAAAGCTTCCCCACTGAAGGTCACTGTTCTAAATCCATGTAGAAGCCGATCCATAGCTTCCCAACCAGAAGGTAACTGTTCTAATTCCATGTTGTTGAGGTCCTTGTTGAATTCTTCTTGCAATGGCTTCTACAGAGGCCATGGAAGCTCATTTATGATAGGTGTTGCTTGAAAGCCAGACTTGTGTACTCACCACTATTATCAGACCTGAAAATCTTTATCTTGGCATTATAATGGTTAGTGACATAAGCCTGAAAATTTATAAATGCATAAAGCACCCAATCCTTAGTTTGAATGAGTGTATATAGGTGTATTGTGATTTTTCATTATTGAATGTTACAAAATACTTGTAGTTTTTCCCTAGATAAACAAGGAGCAGTCCAAACATCTGAATGCACAAGATCAAAACATTTCTCATATAAAGTAGTTGATTTATGAAAGACTGTCTTACATTGCTTACCCAATATACAAGCTTCACATTCATTATTCTTATACATGACACCTGGTGACATTAAACTTAAATGTCTAAGATAAGAATGGCCTAATCTAGCATGCCATAATGCATCCTTATTCAAAACAGAAGTGAAACTGAACGAGTAACTAGAACTAGAGATAGGAGAAGTGACTTCAAGCATGTAAGGTCTCCTTTTGTTACTCTCTTTCCGATCAAATTATGGATCTCAATATCCTGAAACTTCACATCATTAGGACTGAATATAACACTACAATGTAAATCAGTAGTGCGTTTCTTAACAGACAAAAGATTAGATGTGAATTCAGGCATATAAAAGGCTTTAGAATCCTTGTCAAAAAAGTTTCAACTTGCTTATTCCTCTTATTACTACTCTATCACCCTTAGCAATCATTACATAACCATGAGCAGGTTCAATGTTCTTTATAAGACTATCATCAATAATCATATGGTGAGATTCTCCTGAATCAACAACTAGAGGTTTACTTTTACTAATGATATAAGCAGTATAGGAGCTAGGCGACTCAACCTTATATTCTAAATGACCAAGGTTCTTAAGCAATTGTGATGCAGCAGTATAGGAGTCATTTCCACTCTTCAAATGATCAGGGATACTAGATAAGTTATATGCAGCAAAGGAGACCCTAGAGGGTAACCATTCTCCTTGAGAGCTTTGATGAGGGCATCAATGTCTGACCTACGGATCAGCTCATGCTCCCTGATCTTCCAGGATGTGTGATGAGATGGTAAGAACTTTCCTTCTCCTTCACACAAGGTTGAACTAGCTCCAGATGGACCAGCTTCACTTGTTTCTGCTGAAAGGTGGGCTCTTGCATCTCTGTCCGTCAAAAAAATTTCCGGCTTAAGGTGGGGATGGATTATCAAGCAATGACTCGTCTTATGAATTTCTTGCAATGATCACAGTTACCTTTAAACCTCTTATCTTCACCACCTCTTCTTTCATCAGGTCTGTACATAGCCTTGTTAACTTGAACAGTCTCTGCCTTGTTAGCAAGAGATAGTTTTCCCTTAGCACCAAACAATCCCTCCGTATGTGTTTGATCAAGTCGTTGAAGGCAGGATTCAGAGTCAATAGCAATCCAAACACCTGATCTTGCTCACGCCTCTCCATGAGGATGTCTTGATCTGCTGTGTTTGGCCTAAGCATTTCTAGCTCAGACCACAAAGCCGTGAACTTTCCCAAATTTTTGGTAAACACCTCTTCTACCGCAAGGGTGTTGATAGCCCTCTTTAGTTCAAACACCTGGCTCAGATTGGAAGTGTTTCTATAGATTTCTGGAGAGTCTCCCACAAATGTTTTGGCGTCTCACATAGCTATAGGCTTTAAGGATGGATGATTCAAGAGGACCTTGGATCATGGTTAGAACCATCATGTCGTCTTGGATCCATTTCTGTTAATCAGCAATAGCTAGTTCTCATGCGCCTTCTCCTTCATCAGCAACGGGATTTGGAGCTCCATCCGAGATGTGACTCCAAAAAACCATTGCTCCCAACAGCAGTCTTCATGAAACGAGACCACAACAGGTAGTTTCCACCACCTTTAAGAGTAACCGGGACTGTCATCTTCACTTTGTTTCCTTCCATTCTTCAAACAAGAGTTAGAACCCAGAAAGCTTTAAGCTTGAACACAAAACGAGTATGAAGATTAACAGATTCAAACACCAGGATTTGAGAAAACATGGCTCTGATACCATGAAAACTTAAGAGAGTGAGAGTAATAGAGAAGATCTGAGGGAAAGAGTGAAGAGAATCCGAGATTAGATGAGAGAATTCTTGATGTTCATGATGAACAAGAGAGAGAGAGAGAGACTCGAAATGTTTTCTTGTTTTTTAATATGAGAATAAGGTATATAATATAGAGAAGGGAAGCTTAATGCCTAATCCTATCCGTAAACGGTCATAAGAGGAATGAATTAAGAGGTGAACGTGAATGCATCAAGGAGAGAGAGCGCCTGGTTTTGAATGCATGGTGAGGTTGCTTGATGCCTTTGGCATCTTGACCAGATACCTTCTTCTTTCCAGCTCGAGCCAGGCTGTCTTGGTCAAGCCTTATCCTTTTCCTTATCCACGAGCTACTTCTTTACCTGGTAACCATCAAATTACCCTTCCTATTTACCTTGCACTCGTTTACCGTAGCTTCTCTTTTTCCTTGAAACCCAAGCTTGACCATTGCCTTGTACTGATTAAGAGTTGTACGGCGAAAGGCCATCCATACAACTCCGCCCTAATTTTGCATGAGACCAAAATATATTTTTGTCGAGTGGTCCGTAAAGTCGGCCGTACAGTCCGTACGGTCCATACACTTTACCCCCTTTCCTTGATCCCATTCCTCAATCTAAGGCACTTCAACCCCTCTCCTTTATTTACTCAGATGAACATCATATTTGTTCCTCTAAGTTTGGCTCGTCCTGGATTGCATCATCCAAACATCAGAATGAACTCATGCGAAGCATTTCTCATAGAAGGTTACTAATGTGGGAAACACAGATTTGCAATGCTTTCCTAGGATGCATGCTTCACAATCCAAGTGGCTAAATGACATATCAGGCATCATGAGTTCTAATGCATGAGAATGTGGATGTCCTAATCTAGCATGCCAAGTAGTGCTATCATATAAAATAGTACTAGTCATGCATGTTGAAATGTAAGAATAAGTAATCCCAAACATTTCTCGCGAAGCTCTGATCATATGGGGAAAAAAACTCAATGGCTTTCTTAGTTTTCATTAATAACAACAAATAATTTTTTATACATAGTACAAGACTTAATCCTAAAGCTACTGCACGTCAGTTTCCATCAGGACACTAAAACCAGGAGCTAAAACCAGCTGAAGAAACCGAGGCAACCTCTTGTTTCATCTGAAATATCTAGCAACAAATGTTGACTTCTTGGATGCGTTGTATAATGAGCAAGCAGCTATTATTGACTTTTCTTCACCTGCTTGTCACCAGCTTGTGTGCTTGGCTACTTCTTCTTATTGGATCAGTACTGGGCATGTTCTTCTCATGGCCTCTCTTCATGCTTGATGGACTTCCACTCCTTATAAGGATTCGGCTTCACTTCTCCACAAGCATATTGGGCTGCTGTTTCTTCTTTAAACTTATAGGTGCTTTGGCCTTCTTCTTGGTTCATCATACTATTGGACTCTTCTTCTTGGGCAAATTGTTTAGACAAGCTTATTGGGCTACACTGAAATATTCTTCACACTGAACTGCACTTAAGTGATGTGTGTGCTCTTCTCTTTCACTTGATGCCTTTTTCTTCATCTCTGGAGCACGAGTGATATCCACACTCAAATGGATCCCTGAAGGTCTCCATTTTTGTTCTCACTCTGCTCCATAGAGTGATGGTAGCTTTGCTGCCCCAAAGCTCTCCTTCACATTCATACCATGCGCACTGTATTCCACACCTTCACTTATGTGATCCTCCTTGTTCTCTTTGGAGTGTAGATAGTAGCTTGTCTCACTCAAGATCCTACGTTACACCACATAAAGAGCTTCTCCTCCTGCCACTTGGTTCAGCTCTTCTTGGTGTTCTCATTTCAACACTCCACCTCTAGATAGGCTGGATATGAATATGAAAGCATATCTTGCACACTTGTGCACACCTCAACACTTCCTCTCCTTGTGAATCTTTTCAGCCACCACTTTGATCTTTCCTTCTTGCTTTTTCCATCTATGCTGTCTTTCGGAAGTGCTGCCGGTTTGCCTCTTGTGGTAAGCGTGAGTATAATACTACCATCTTGGGTCACTGTCGGTCTGCCTCTTTGGTCTGCCTATTTTGGGTCAGCCATCTTACAGTAGAGCTATGTGTGCAATGACAAGCTTGTTTGGATTCCACCAGTTGGTTAGTATTCATGGTTGGTCTTCATGATTCACATTCTAACAATGCATAAAGGAGTAGAAGAAGAAGGGGAAGAGGGCTTAGTCTTTTGGAGATGGTATAAACCATCTTTTATGTTTCCTTTTCCACTCACCTTCCCTGCCTCAAAGTCCTGAAACTCAACATCATTAGGCCTAAAAACCACCTGACAACTCAGGTCAACTATGGCCTTTTGCACTGAAAGTAAGTTAGAGGCAAATCCATGCATATATAAGGCAGTGGATTCTCTATCAAATGACTTAAGATTCCCTATTCCTTCTATCTTCACCTTATCACCATTGGCTATTATAAAATACCAAAAAGGCAGGACTAACATCACTAATAAGATTCCTATCACTAATCATATGGTGACTAGCTCTTGAATCTATTATGATTGGCTTAGAGATAAGGGTATGTGTACCAGACTTATTAGAGTAGATAATGCCTTTTTCTGCTTTGATTAGTGGCTCAATATCACTCATTCAGATAGGACCATCATTGATCATTGCCTTGTTCCACACTACTCCTCCATTAGAGTCATTGTTGAAGGCTGAATACATGGATGCATCTTTAAGAGCTGGTTGATCCTCCTCCTCAAGTTTCCTTCCAGCAGGTTTGGTATCAAACCAGCTTTGCTTGATACCCTTCTTGACTTGTCTTTTCTTGGCCTTCTTGTATCCAGGTACCAGCATAATCTTTCCTTTCTTGCTGTGCATATCCTTTAAAAGAGAATCTGGCTTCTTTTCTCTTTTAAAGAGAGTGTGAGATACTTGCTCCCTTTGAACCAGAGCACACACGCCTTCAAGATTAGGGAGCTAGTCTTCTCTCAAAATATGCTTGATTAAGTAATTGTAACATGGATTTAGATTCAGGAGAAGGCTGAAGACTATGTCTTATTCATATCTTTCCTTGATGACCTCAAAATCCAAGGAGAAGGGTCTAAGCACATCCAAATCTGCCTAATTCACTTCTGGATCGTCTATTTGGGAATTTTAGGCGAAGGTCGAAGTGTACGGACGGGCGGTTTGTACGCCGTCCGTACGGTCGAGCAAATTGATAGTTTTGAGAATTTCCATTGGCTTAATCAATTTAAACCAAACCAAAACACTTCTCTTCTTACCATTTGAAGCTAAGGAGGGAAATGGATGTTTGGGTCGAATGAAATAAAAAAGAAGATGCTAAAAAGATACCTTTGGCAAGCAAGGAAGGTGTGAGGAAGTTTCCTCACCTTAGCCAAAACTCAGCTCGCCCACAGGTTGGTCCAGCCTGTCAAAACGTGTGTGCTCTCCTGTCCACACAATTCAAAATGAAGCTCCCTTCCCTTTGACTCCACATGTGTGGAAAATGTTTTTAGAAAACCCTTGTTGCCATTTCCTTTATATATGGGGCGATTTGCTCTTGTAAACATTAAGTGAGAGAGTGGGGTTTCCCCTCCTCCTTCCTAATCTTTTCTGGGTTCTAAATCTCTGTTTTTAAGTCTCTTAGTGTCTGGTTCTACAAGTCTCACAAATCTCTATTAAGTCTACCTATTCTCTTAGTCTTGTAATCTTCTTATCAAGTCTCTCTCTTTCACTCTCTTTGAAACAAAACCAGTCTGAACCTATTGAGGTTGGATCTCCTCACACACAAACGGCATGGACTCTGATAATATAAAATGGTATCAGAGCCATGTTCATCAGAACTTGGTTCATAGCACCCGCAAGCTCAAGCTCACTCCCATGCCATTTCTAAAATGATGAAGAATCTTCTTTGCAGCCATATGTTTAAACCCTTCAAGATGAAAACTTTTCATCCATGGTGTGCCAAGAAGCTATTCTCAGTTCATCATATGCTCTCATGTCCGTCTGAAGAAAGAAGGCCAGTGGAAGCTTGTCCAAGCCATTCTTCTCTATTGTCCAAGGAGAAAACTTTTAAGGAGGAAACTTTCAACTTGGACCTTGGTGTGGCGACTCAAACATGGAGAAAGTAGGTGTCTTTGGCATGGTGGGGTTAAGGGGGAAGGTCACACAAATAAGGAGAGGTTGGTTCCCAACCAACAAACCAAATATGTCCATTCATGAATCGGTTAACCATGGAGGTTCAAGGAACCAGCCCATGTTCCTTGACTGTAAGATAACGTCTTTCCCTTGTATAAAGCTTGAGACTTTTTGATATGGCCGTGTGTTGTGGTGTGTGTTCTTGTTCTGAGGGTCATATAAAGCTTGCTAGATGCTTTCCCAAGATTCTCTAATATTTTGTGTGGTGTTTTTGATGTTAAAGGCCATTCCATTTTCACTACTTGAATGTGTATTAGGGTGCTAGATAGTGTATCTGCTCCAGTGATTGCATTCATGTCTGATTAGAACTTGTTAAGGTGTTTTCTATCATCATTCACTGGATTGTTGCTGCCTTAAGTTGATGCAGCTAGATTCAAGTCAGATTCAGATTAAGGAGTTGTTTTAAAATTACCTGAGTGGCTTGTATTGAATCTGATATGATCTTGCTTGTGCTTAGAAAGGTTGCTTGCCAAGATTAGAACTTGATAATCTTTGGTTTGATCTGTTGCAAAGCTTGAGACATTGGTGATCAAACTTGATGGTTAGTCAAGGTTTGATCCAATGCATTTGTTGCCCAATCTGTTATGGAGTTTGAGTGTTGTACAGGTACATAAAATGTTTAGTGTCTAACCAAACCAAGTAAGAAAAGGCGTTTCCCATTGAGAAGCAATGGAGAGATTGCTTGTGTGTAGATATGGTGGCATTAAGACACTGTTGTGGAAGTGGTGTGCTTCTAGTACAAGAGACACACAAGTAGGTGTGGTCATCACATAAGTCCAGAGAAGACTAGTGACCAAAGGCACTGTAGTAAAAGAAATGGTGAACACGGTTTTAGAACTCTCTTGAGCGCATTCCAAGCTTGGACCCAAATCTCAGCCAAACTTGAGAAAGGAACTCAAGTGAGCTAACAGAAGTACCATCATTCTCAGTGACCTGTTTCATGCTCACTATTTCATGTCAAAGAAGAAGACCGACAAGGTCAGACTCAAGAGGTTGCATTGGTATTTCGTGTGAGGGTTAAGCATCAAGTCCAAGGAGAATGGAGGTGTTCCTCAATAGCAATGTGATGAAGCTGCCGGTTAAGCAGTAATGACCAGAGAAGATTTGGGTTAAACCCAACAAGAAACATTGAGCTATGTCAATAGAGGTTTAAGGAATCAGCTCAGATTCCTTGGCTGTAAGAAAATTCCCTAACCCTTATTACAAGATTATGCTTTAGTTGGTTGTGCATTGAGTGGTGTTTGTCCCATGAACTCCTGGCTTGATTGTTGCATTATTTTGTGTTTCTAGTTGCTTATGCCATATATTTTTCATCATAGGTGCCTTGAAGCATTTTGAAGATTTTCTTAGCTCTTGCATCATGGTTTTTATTGTCTATCTTGCATAAGCATCAGAGTGGTTGTTTACTATTGTCTTGTGCATTGTCATAGCTCCAATTGCCATGAATGTGTTGTAGAACTGAGTAGAATGTCTCTGCTACTTGCATCATGAAAATTGTTAGACTGTTTTACATTCATAAGTATCTAAGTAGTGATTCAATTTGGTTCAGTGTTGCTTGGATGTTAATGACATACTTAATCCATCAGAGATATCAAGTAGGATTTAGAAGTATGTCTAAACTACTTGAATCTATGATCTTGATGAAACTATTGTTCATTAACATGTCTAGTTGTTTCTTGCATTCTGCTTAGGTTGTTTAGGATAGATCATATAGTTACTAGTTCATTCGGATTGAACTATTTCATTCATATGGTTGTTGTCCAAGTCTGATGCATTCGTACCTTTTCTCACCATGACTCTGTTATAGTATTGAGTAGTTTGGCTCAGCTATTTGCATTGTGATATTGAGAATGTTTTGTTGCATTTGCATAAGCATATAGGTTATGTTTCATTTCGAGTCCTATTATCTTGTTTAGTTATTGTCTTAGCTATTCCATCTTGTGTTCTAGTAGCATTTAGAAGCATGTATAAACTACTGGTTTTATGATTTTGATTAAGCTAATGGTGATTAGTATCTGTTGCATTGGCATTTTACTTAATATGTCTCTCATCTGTTGCATTCATATATGGTGCATTTAAAAACTAGCCTTGTTGCAAGTGCTCTGTTTGAAAACTTGCATTGCATCTAGAGAAATTAAGTCTGCTTAAATCTTGTTCCTGTGATTTACTGATTCAAGAGTTTTTGTGTTGTTAAGGCATTGGTAATCAAACAGATGTGTGATCTTGGTTTACTCCCGATGGGATGATCTAATCTTGCATTGAGTTGTAGTGATGTTAGGTACACATGAGGTGATACATTGACAAACCAAACCAAAGTGACAAGACAAAGGTTTAATGCCATTGAATATCATCACTGGACATGTCAGTCCACAAGCTACAAGAAGTGTAGTGTGATTGAGTATGCAATGAGAGGTTGATGCCATTGTATGATACCACTTTGACATGTTCATCCCAAAGTCTACAAAAAAAAGTGTAGAATGGGATATCATACAATGAGAGACTACCTTGTGATGGCTCTTAAGGTGATTCAAACCCCATTATTTCCTGGTTTTAAGGAAGAGAGCCAAAACTCACAAGGGTTAGGACTTCAAGTCTTGTGAAGACTGATGGTTACATAACACCATGAACTCACAATCTTAGATCCTCCCCTAGTCTCGAAGTTATCTTGAGTGGGACTCTTAATATGCATGATCCATGGTCCAGTATCAACACTTTGCAAGGACTTCAACAAAGGATCATCCAACCGGGTGTAGTCAGTGGTGTGTCTATGCAAAGAGGCTTTTCAGAGCAGTCTTGGTTGTGTGTGTATGGTATCTCAGTTCAATGCGGCCTTTATGGTGAGGTGATTGAAACTGAAGCAGAAGGATCCACACAACCTCCCATCAAGTTGGTGTTGCCATGAAGAGGTTGCAACTGGCCGAGTCTAAGGGATTCAAGTGACAAACCAGTCACTTCTCATCTAAACAAAAGGGAAGTAACTTGAACTCAAATTAATTCGAGTCATTCATCATTTCTTTCATCATTTCTTTCTAAAGTCTCGAAATGATATTTAAAAATGATTGATTAAATTGGTTCTGATTGCTGTGGTCAAATGGAATGAGTACTTTCGCATTTGCCTTAGCTAAAACCATCACTGATATCTTGCATCATTTAGAAGAATGTCTAAGTTGCTTGTGTCACTGATTTTATTGAGACTATTGTGCTTTGCTTTAAGGTTCTTTCTAGTTGAACCAAATGAAATGGTTGATAAGTACTGATGCACCTTTGGTGATAAGCCTCTAAGGACAAGATTCCTTTTTGTCCTTGATTCTTTGAAGGTTGATCTGATGATTTGAAGGATAGACGATGATGGATCTGATGGATAGAAGTCGAAATGGTGATGAACTTCAGTGAGGATCTGTGGATTGATTAACACTTGTGTATATGTGTCCTTGATCAAGAGAATGAACTTTGTTTACAATCAAAGACATGTTTTGCTTGTAGAGAATGAACTCCTAGCAGTTCGATATTCAAAGATGAACAAAGGATTCATTGTTTCAGAAGTAGTTTTTGATAAAAAAAAAAGTGAATGAATCTTATTCTGGTCGTGCATACACTTATATAGGTAGGAAAAGACGTAGAAACCAAAAGACAAGTGCAGAAAATAAGAAACTTAGAAACTATGAATGTAGACTTGATTTTGGACCATAATCAGGTTTTTTGTTGAATGACTCTTGGCATGCCCACAACCAAGAATTCTTTCTGAATAACTCTTGATATTCTTGGTGAGAATGGGCTTGAAATGGACTGAAGAAAAGGCTGGTCGAATTTCGCATGAAACAGACCCAATATGTATTTGGTATGATTTTCTTCTTTGGCTGAAAACTTTACTTTGGGCCCACTGATCCAAAACGTGGTCATAAGCTTTCTTGGACATATTGTCATGTAATACTGATTTAGGCTTCATAAAAGAATGCATTGGTTCACCAAGTAGGAACAAGAACTTCTTTAGATCATCAGGTGGCCTCCATGAACCGATATGACCGAGAAAGTTAATTCTTTGATCATCTCTTGTAATCCCACGAACTAGACTGGTTTTGGCTTGAATAGAATACTCGTCATGGTCAGTTGATGGAGTGAAAAAGTCTTTAAACTCTCATTTGAGCTCTGGCTGGTCTTTCTCCATCACAAGCTTCTTCATGATCCAACTCGGGTAGTTTTGGTTAGTTGCACAGCTGGGCAGGTTACATCATCTCCTCCTCCTTGAAAAGGATTTGTCCTCAAATCCAAGTTTCCTACATTAAAAACAAACAAGTAATAAGCGAGAAAAAATGATCATAGAAATAAGCATGTAAGCAACATCAAAGAAAGGTTTTAGAATGGGACTTCCTTGGAGTTTTGAAAACATTTTTCTCAGGTATTTCCATCTCCAAATCTTAGGCTTATAATCATGGTGTTTTCTTTTTCCCCCTTCACTCATCTGAGACTGAACCTTTTGATCCTGGACACTCAAAACACAGCCTAGAGATCCAGTGTTATAAGTGCAATACATGTTCTTATTCTGATCAATAACCAAGAGGTTCTTTCTAAGAACATGCTGCACTTGTTTCAGACTTTCAGAATGCACATCAAAGTATGTATTAAGCAATGTACCAAAGAGGTTATGGAGTGATACTGTGGCCACAACTTGTTACCTGATCAATCGCACACCCACCAAGGTCTTGCAAGATCAAGCTCCCTTTCAAGTTCTAAACAAGTACAAGCCATCAATGGACTACCTAAGGGTGTTCGGGTGCTTGTGCTATGTACTGATTCCGGGAGAGATGAGAAACAAGTTGGAAGTCAAGAGTACAAAGGCAATGTTCATTGGCTATTCTACCACCAAGAAGGGATACAAGTGCTATAATCCTGTTGCAAGAAGGGTTCTGGTGTCTAGAGATGTGAAGTTTATAGAAGCAAGGGGGTACTATGGGGAGAAGAATCAAGAAGAGTTGAAAGACCTTACCTCGGATAAGGCAGCAACTCTAAGAATCATTTTGGAAGGTTTTGGTATTGGAGTCACCAAGAACCCGAAATAAAATAGTCCTACAGGGACAAATGAAGCAAACCAATTTCCCCACCTTAGTCATGAACGGAGATATACTGAAAACCAGGAAGATGAAAGCTCAGATGGTCATGAAGAATATTTTTCTGGTCGAGAAGAGTTTGACTCTCCAAAAGCAGATGGAAGTTCAGATTCTCATGATCAAGGTGGTGAAACACAAGAAGATCAAAGAGGTTACGGGTATCAAGAGGAAGAAGAATCTGGAGATGGTGTGGTGGAACAACAAGAACAACAACAACAACAACAACCATAGAGGAGAAGCTCAAGAATAAGAAGACCACCATAAGACTGGGTCCATAGAAGGGTGTACTACAATGCCCAAGCAGTAGAACACCCATCTCAGGTTGTGTGCTCGTTCACAAAGTATCCAGAATAACATTGTGCATTCATGGTCAGCTTCGACGAGAGTTATATACTAAGTTCCTATGAGGAGGCTGTGAAAGACAAGGAATGGAAGGAGTCTGTTGGTTCCGAGGCAAATGCAATGATCAAGAATGACAATTGGTATGAAAGTGAGTTGCCAAGGAAAAAGAGAGCAGTTACCAGTAGATGGATATTCACAATCAAGCATTTGGCTAATGGAAATATTGATAGGAGAAGACAAGACTGGTTGAAAGAGGCTTCACCCAAACGTATGGAGAGGATTATGTTGACACCTCTGCACCAGTTGCAAAGCTTCATACCATTAAAACTCATCATGACCCTTGCGGTTAACCTTGAGGGGGACTTTGGAAAATGGATGTGAAGAATGTATTCCTACAAGGGGAATTTGAAGATGAAGTCTATATGTATCATCCACCGTGCCTAGAACACAATGAAGAAAGGAAATGTGCTAAGACTCAAGAAAGCAATCTATGCTCTAAAGCACTCTCCAAGAGCATGGTACAATAAGTTGAGCACCACTCTAACGGAAAAGGGTTCAAGAAGTCTGAACTGGATCACACTCTATTTACCCTCTCAACCACATCAGGTATTGTAGTCCTTCTTGTGTATGTTGATGATATGATCATAACGCAAGTGACAAGGCTGGTATCCAATCCACTAAGGATTTCCTTAAATCTGTCTTTGAAATTAAAGATTTGGGAGAGATCAATACTTTCTTGGTATTGAGATATGTAGATCTAAGGAAGGATTATTTCTGTCCCAAAGAGATTATACACTTGATATTTTGAAAGATGCAGGTAAGTATGGAGGGAAGACAGCCAAGATGCCATTAGAGGATGGGTATAAGGTTCCTCGTGAGGGCGAGATTGGAAACAACAAACCATTCCATGATCCTAAGCTCTATAGGAAGCTTATTGGTAAGTTGATCTATCTAACCATCACACGACTTGCTATTTGATTTGATGTGAACCAGGTGAGCCAACACATGAAAGTTCCAAAGGAGCATCATTGGCAAATGGTTGAGAGGATCTTGATGTATCTTAATGGGTAACAAAACCTTGGAGTCTGGATGGGATGCAATAGAAGCACATAAGTGGTGGGCTATTATGATGCCGATTAGCCAGGGGATAGGATGGACAGAAAGTCGACCACTGGTTTTTCCACCTTCATTGGTGGGAACTTGGTTACATGGAATAGCAAGAAGCAGAAGGTGGTCTCATGTTCAAGTGAAGAAGCTGAGAAAAGAGCAATGTTGAAGCTTACAAATGAGTTAGTGTGGATCAAAGGCATACTGAAGCATGTGGAGATAGATCAGTCTGCACCAATGACCATGCATTGTGACGATCAAGCAGCAATCCATATTACCTCCAACTTAGTATTACATGAAAGTACCAAGCACATTGAAGTCAATTGCCACAAGGAGAAACATATGATTGGGTTAGGAGTGATCTTGCCATGCTACAGAAGAAGTGAGGAGTAGTTGGCAGATGTGTTCACCAAGGCATCTAGACAGAAGACAATGGAGTCCATCCATGTTCGGTTGGGGCTCCCTGATCTAACCCAAATTAGCTAATCCCCTGCTATGGGGTCTTTACTCTTTTTCCCTCATCAAGGTTTTTTCCCAAAAGGGTTTTTTTTTGTGGTGAGGTTTTTAATGAGGAAGACCTTATAGCCTTCCAAGCTCGACTTCTTCCACATGGTCAAGCTTGAGGGGGAGTTTTAAGTTGAGGTCCATATTTGTGTTAAGAGAAAGAAGGAAGAGAAGAGAAGGTTTTGGGTTGACCTTGTCTGTACATTCCGTACAGGCCGTACAATCCGTACAAGGTCGACCAAAACACTCAGACAAGGAAAATTACCATTCGGGTAAAACCAAAGTTACCCGACCACTTTCCTTAGGAGATAACCTTATCCATCCGTTGGAAAGGAAGAAAGGCCCGAGTGGACAGGCTGGCACGAGCTGGGAAGGATCAGCATGTTGTCAAAGATGCTGATACCATTTACATGGCCAGAATAGCTCGGTTTGAATTAGGCGCACCCATACTCGACCACAGCCATCTCTTTCTCTTCCTTTAGTCTCTGGAAACCCTTGTATGGCTTTCTATATATATGTTTCGAGTATCAATGAGAAGAGTAGACAATTGTCTCTATTTTTCAGCCCTACAATGTTCTTCATAAATCCTCCCTACACATAGTCTCAAATTAATTCTAGTCTTCTCTAATCTCTTCTAAATCTCTTTCTGGTTACATTTCTATCAAGATATCAAAAGATCTTAGTTTGAAGGATATACAATGATGGATCTGATAGATAGAAGTCGAAATGGTTGATGAACTTCTGTGAGGATCTGTGGATTGATGAACACTTGTGTAGATGTGTCCTTGATCAAGAGAATGAACTATGTTTACGATCAAAGACATGTTTTGTTTGCAGAGAATGAACTCCTAGCAGTTTGATGTTCAAAGATGAACAAAGGATTCACGGTTTCAGAAGTAGTTTTTGATAAAAAAAAGGTGAATGAATCTTATTCTTATCGTGCCTACACTTATATTGGTTGCAAAAGATGTAGAAACCAAAAGACAAGTGCAGAAAATAAAAAACTTAGAAACTAGGAATGTAGACTTGATTTTGGACCAGATTCAATTTTGGTTTCTTGCCCACGACCAAGAATTCTTGCTGACCCTCTTGGTATTCATGGTGAGAATGGGCTTGAAATGGACTGAAGAAAAGGCTTGTCGAATTTGCCATGAAATAGACCCAATATGTATTTGTTATGATTTTCTTCTTGGGCTGAAAACTTCTCTTTGGGCCCATTGATCCAAAACGAGGTCATAAGATTTCTTTGACATAGTTGCATGTAATACTTATTTAGGCTTCATAGAAGAATCTATTGGTTCACCAAGTAGGAACAAGAACTACGTTAGATCATCAGGTGGCCTCCATGAACCGATATGACCGAGAAAGTGAACTCTTTGATCATCTCTTGTAATCCCACGAACTGGACTGGTTTTGGCTAGAATAGAATACTCCTCATGGTCAGTTGATGGAGTAAGAAGTCTCTAAAATCCCATTTGAGCTCTAGTTGGTCTTTCTCCATCACAAGCTTCTTCATGGTCCAACTCGGGTAGCTTTGGTTAATTGCACAGCTGGGCAGAGTTACATCATTTGGGAAAATGTATCATGTACCATTGCTTGAGCCTTACTAAAAATGATCATGGTCGTTTCCTAGCTTTTCTAAGGTGGCTATGAAGTCATTTGAGAGGGGGAGACCCTAAATGGATTTATGAAGAGGTTAAGTCGAGTTCTATGTGTGTGCAAGCTGTGTGTTGTTCCTGCACCTGTTTAGGCCACGTTTCAGAGTTCTTTGTGTCCAACCACACTGGTTCTAAGGCACAAAGACCCAATGGCCAATCCCTAATACTTGAAGGATCTTACTATTTTCCTTGCCAAGGTTTTATCCCTAAGTAGTGTTTTCTTCGGTAAGATTTTTAATGATGAGAGACTTAAGGGTTCTAAGCTTGACTTAGGATCTATAAAGTCAAGCTTTAGGGAGAGTGTTAAACCTGAAGAAAGAAATGGACCACTAAAGGCCATGTGCAAAGTTAGGGCCAAACCCCATTAGCAGTCGGATCAAGGACTAGGGAGGGTCCAAATGCTTGTGCTGAACAAGATAAATGTTCAAGAAGGGCTTATGATCAAGAAGGAAGTGTTTGGGAAGATTTGGGAGCCATTGGACGAAGTGTGCAAAATTAAGGTCGACCGTACAGACGGCCATACGGACTGTAGGGACCGTACGGACATGGTCGAGCCAATTCACTTCTGGATCGTCTATTTGGTCAAGTTTGGGTGAAGGTCGAAGTGTACGGACGGGCGGTCCGTACACCGTCATACGGTCGAGCAAATTGACAGTTTTGGGAATTGCCTTTGGTTTAATCAATTTAAACCAAACCAAAGCACTTCTCTTGTTAACATTTGAAGATAAGGAGGGAAATGGTTTTTGGGTAGAAAGGAATCAAAAAGAAGATGCTTAAAATATACCTTTGGCAAGGAAGGAAGGTGTGAGGAAGTTTCCTCACCTTATCCATAACTCAGCTCGCCCACAGCCTGTTATAGCCTGTAAAAACGTGTGTGCTCTCCTGTCGACACAATTCAAAATGAGGCTCCCTTTCCTTTGACTCCACATGTGTGGCAAATTTTTTTCGAAAACCCTTGTTTTCCTTTCCTTTATATATGGGGCAATTTGCTCTTGTAAACATTAAGTGAGAGAGTGGGTGTTTCCCCTCCTCTTTCTAATCTTTTTATGGGTTCTAAATCTCTGTTCTTAAGTCTCTTAGTCTCTTGTTCTAAAAGTCTCACAAATCTTTATTAAGTCTACCTATTCTCTTAGTCTCATCCCTAATCTTCTTTGTCAAGTCTCTCTCTTTCACTCTCTTTGAAACAAAACCAGTCCGAACCTATTGAGGCTGGATCTCCTAAAACACGCACGGCCAGGACTCTGATAATCTCAAAAGTATGGCCACTCTTGACCATAGCAAGTAGTTATAACCCTCAAGGTTTACCGAAATCAAGCTTCTTCTTTCTATTTCCATGGTTGAATTTCTTTTACCCATTGTACAATAGAATGAAGAACACTGAAATTTTAAATTAATAAAAACAGAATAGATTTGTGGAAAACAGAGACTAAATAGCTTAATGCTATGATAGAGATTCCTTGGTAATAGAATAAAGATAAAATATTATTTTGAGACTTAAACAGAGTAGACAGACCGAAACAAGGGAAAACAGAGAAACTGGAAAACATAGTTGCAAGAAGAAATGGATTTTGAGGAATTTAAAGGGTTTAGGAGCTTAAAGCTCTGATACAATATTAGAATAGTGAAAGTACGAGGAGAATAGTTGAGTTTAGGTGAGATTTGGGTAAAGAAAAATGAAGAACATAGTAAGAACAAGAGAACTAGTTTCTGGATAGTTTAGAGGGAGAGTGACGAATTTGGAGACTGAGAGAGAGAAGGGAGATTATTCTCCTTTGTTAATTCATCCGCTTAAGTTTATATTATATAGAGACAGACCAGAGATTAATAAAAAAATAAGCAAAGGAAATATCTTGCTGCTGGTTTAGGGGTGAAAGGGACAGGTCATGAACAGCTCTTTGCTTAAGTAGAACATGTGATTCCCATTCAAACTGATTCAAACTCTTGCCTTTGGTCAACTTGATCTCCAACGTCTATATGGGTCCATAAGCAAGATTTTCGCTCCCAAATTTCACATTCCTTGCCTTGCAAACTAAGCTAGGTCATCTCTGGTTATCATGTATGGACAAAGTTAAAATACTCAACCAGATCACTTCTTCTTTTCTCTTTTGCTTCTTTTTCTTCTCCTCTTTGGTTCTTCATCTCAATAAGGAACACCATTGGACCATGGTTAGCAGGATCATGATGTATCTGAATAGTTCACCAAAACAAGGAGTGGGAATGGGGTGTAACAAGAACACTGAAGTAGTGGGATACAGTGATGCTGATTGGGCTGGAGATCGAGCAGATATGAAGTCAACCTCGGCCTATTGCACTTTCATTGGTGGGAAATCAGTCACTTGGAAGAACAAGAAGCAGAAGGTGGTGTCATGCTCAAGTGCTGTAGCTGAGTATAGGGCCATGTTGAAGCTGACTAATGAGCTAGTTTGGTTCAAGGGTATATTGAAGCATTTGGAGATAGATCAGTCCACGCCATAACCATGCATTGTGACGACCAAGCAGCAATCCACATTGCCTCCAACTAGGTGTTCCATGAAAGAACCAAGCATATTGAAATTGACTGCCACAAGGTGAGGCAGATGATAGTACAAGGAGTGATCTTACCTTGCTACACTCGGAGTGAAGATCAGTTGGCTGATGTATTCACTAAAGCTCCAAGGCAGAAGACACTTGAGTCCATCCATCATATGATACGGCCTTGGATAGGCTGTCTTTCCCACGAATAACTTGAAGTAGGTTGGAATGGATCCTAAAGATTTGAGACTCTAGGATGGACATGATGAACTTCACACCTAGGCTGCGGAAGACTTAGATGTTGTTTTGCTACAGCTATCTACGTCGGCAACCTTGCTTTGTTGATGCCTGATGGACAGTCACGTAAATAGAAGAGTATTCTTCCTGGTGACGAATGCATGCTCAAACAATATGAACAAGCTTGACCAGGTGAATGGACAAGGCAGAAGTTTCCCAAAGAGACAAAGGTAAGCTTAAAGCTCTGGTTTTATTAAAAACAATGGTGTAATTACATGGTTTTGTATTCGGCTTATAAAGACAAAAATCAGAAAACCCTAACTAGAACAATACTAGTTCTAATCTAAAAATGAAAAATAAAACCAACCCCTAATGGGTTTATAAAACCAACCCCTAATGGGTTAACATTAAAGAAAGCCATAAAATATTTTAAATAAATCAGTAGGCCCATCATGAACCAAGGAGGCCGATCTTTCTTCTTTTTAGGGTGATATGGGCCATATTCGACCATAACAACCTTGGGCTTGTCCATGACCAAACTCGGCACGTCCTTTCTCTCTTTCTGGTCCAAGTAGCGCGTGAGGAGATCCTCCTTATTCCAGGTAACACTCTGCTCCATCGATCTCCTAATAACATGTTGTTCCAAGGGCATTCCAAGAGCATTCTTCTTTTCTCGATCCACTACCTCATGGATCAAACATGTCAGCTCTAAGAATGACCCATGAAACCACACTTCAAGCACTGACATAAGTATTCCACACGTGGTCTTCCAAATTCTTTAAGTTGAGGCTGATCCAGGTCGCATCATCATAGGTTGGGACTCATAGATCTTACCCGGTGCAACTACTCCCCTTTGTCATGAGGTCTTTACTCTTTTCCTTGCTAAGGTTTTATCCCTAAGTAGGGTTTTCTTTCACAAGGTTTTCAATGAGGAAGATATCATGGCATTTCCCTTGGTCAAGCTTTAGGAGGAGTGTTGAACCAAATAAGAGATGAGGTTATAAACTATGGATGAATGTTGAAGGATTCTGAGGTAATGAAGAGGAAGTGAAATGGATATGCCCCTATAAATTCGTGCAAGGCCGTACAAGTTGGACGTACAGTCTTAGGTCGACAAAACTTAATCTGGTTAAAACCAGAGAAGTTACCTTCCCATGGATACTCTCTTCCTTGACTCTTCCTTTCATCTAGATGCACTGAACCTTAAGGATAAGGCTGGTCCGCGGATAGACTTGTTGGCCAAGAGTATCTAGTCAAGATGCTAAAGGAATCACGCGTGTGAAGCTTCTGGTCCATGTATTTTGAATAAGGTGCGCCCAAGACCTTGACTCCACATGCTTTGTGTTGAAACCTTATCTTGTATCCGTTAAGCATAGCCATAACCTCTTCTAAAGCATTCCCTCATTAAAACTTTAACTTGGAAAAAATCACTTGGAATAAAAACCAAGCAAAAGAAAATGAGTAGAATACTCCATGGCAAGGGGCCTAGTGACCGGTGAGGTCTATGAGTCCAAGCTTAGGATGAATGAACTCACAAACCTTGCTGCTGGCTGCCTTGGTGAATTTGTCGGCCAGTTTCTCTTCACTTCTAGTGTAAAATGGAAGTATCACTTGCTTCTCCACTGCTTGCCTCACCTTGTGACAATCAACCTATATATGCTTGGTCCTCTCATGGAACACTGAGTTGGATGCAATGTGCATAGCCACCTGGTTATCACAATGCATTTTCGTGGCTGAGGTGATCTCTATACTCCGGTCCTTTAGCGATCCCTTGATCCATATAAGTTCACTTGTTAGCTTCCTCATAGACATTTATTCTGACTTAGCACTTCAGCAGGATACCACCTTCTCTTTCTTGCTCTTCCATGTAACAAAATTTCCTCCAATGAAGGTGCAATAACCACTTGTTGATTTCCTATCAGCTCTATCTGCAGCCCAGTCAGCATCACAATATCCTACCACTCCAGTGCTTCCATGACAAGCCACCCAAACACCTTTGAAAGGAGCTTCTCTTAAGTATCTTACGATCCTCTCAACCATATTCCAGTGATAAACTTTAGGTCCTTGTATATGCTGACTGACTTGGTTAACAGCAAGACATATATATGGGCGAGTGATGGTCAGATTATTAAGCTTCCCAACAATTCTCATGTACTTATTGACCTTTTCAAAACAAGTATCTTCAAACTCCCCCTCTCGCAGTACCATGTAACCTTCTTCCAATGGAATTTTGGCTTGTCTTGCTCCAAGGTTTCCTACCTCATTTAAAATATCAAGTATGTACTTCCTTTGGGATAAGAAAAGCCCCTCTCTAGAGAGGCATTTTTCTCTCCTAGGAAGAACTTCAACTCTCCCAAATCCTTTATATCAAATGCAGATTTAAGAAAAGATTTGGTTGAGAGTAAACCTTCCTTGTTGCTGTCAGTGATGATAATAACATCTACATAGACTAGGGTGGCAAGAATCCCTTGCTGGCTAGTGAGTGTGAAGTGGGTGTGATCAGCTTCAGATTTTACAAAGCCTCTTCCATTGAGTGTTGTACTCAACTTTTGATACCAGGCCCTTGGTGACTTTTTCAAGCCATAGATTGCCTTCTTTAACCTCAGAACATTTCCTGGTGCTATAAGGTTCTCTAGGCCAGGAGGTGGTCGCATGTATACTTCAACTTCCTATTCTCCTTGTAGAAAGGCATTCTTCACATCCATTTGCTATAGATCCCATCCCAAGTTGACAGCAACTGAGATAACAATCCTTATTGTATGTAACTTGGCCACTGTGCAAATGTATTATTATAGTCTTCCCCATATGTTTGAGTGAATCCCCTTTCTACTAGCCTTGTCTTCTTTTTTTTTCTGGTTTTCCATTGACTAAATACTTGATGGTAAAGATCCATTTACTTGTCACTGCCTTCTTGCCTTTGGGAAGCTCAACTTCATACCATATATAATTTGCTATCATAGCATCAGTCTCTTTTCCAACTGATTATATCCACTCATCATGTTCCATGGCCTCCTGATATGATCTTGGTATCTCTTCCTTGTCCAATTCACTGATGAAGGCTTGATGTTCTTCTGGATACTGAGAAAGGGAGCATGCTGCACTGATTGGATGAGCTACTCCTTCAGAATTGAAGTATACTCTGGTTTTGGTACATTTTGATGCAGGGTTCCTGATACTTGTACTTCTTCTCAAAGGTTGTATCTGATCAGCTTCTGCCTCATTTGTTTCACTTGAGTCGCCTGGTTGAGTCTCATTTGTTGTATCTGATGGCATCTCATCTTGATCATGAGCCATTGATTTCTCTTCATGATGTATAGTTTAATTGCCCCCTCATGATCAGGATGAGTGACTGTAGTGTCTTCCTCAGCATTTGCTTGACTATGAGCTGGTTTCTCCCTGGCCTCCATAGGTTCCTTTGGCATACTGAGGCCAAGGTTTTCCAGAATCACTCTCAGGTTGTTAGCTCTATAAGAGGCAGATTGAGACATATCTTTGAGTTCAATCCACCTCTTGTCATCATACTAGCCTTGTGATTCCACAAATTTAACATCCCTGGAGATCAGAAATTTCCTAGCGTCTGGGACGTAGCACTTGTAGCCCTTCTGAGTTGGAGAGTATCTAATAAACATTGCCCTTGTGCTCTTGGTCTCCAATTTGTTTCTTAGTTCACATGGAATCAAGACGAAGCACATACACCCAAACACACACAAGTGATCTATAGATGGCCTAGTTTTGTTTAGTACCTCATAAGGTGATTTATCACTGAGAACTTTTGTGGGGATTCTGTTGATCATGTAAGAGGCAGTGACTACTGCATCTCCCCAGAGGCGCTTAGGTACATTCATGTGGAACATCATGCTCCGGGCCACCTCCATTATTTTGAACCAAATAAGAGATGAGGTTATAAACTATGGATGAAGGTTGAAGAATACTGAGGAAATGAAGAGGAAGTGAAATGGTGATGTCCGTACAAGGTGGCCGTACAATTCTTAGGTCGACCAAAGTGAATTTGGGTTGACCAAAGTTAATCCCGGTAAAACCAGATAAGTTACCTTCCCGCGAATAAGCTCTTCCTCGACTCTTCCCTTTAGTCTAGATGCACTGAAACTTAAGGATAAGGTTAGTCCGCTGATGGACAGGCTGGCCAAGAGCATCTAGTTAAGATGCTAAAGGAATCACGCGTGTGAAGCTTCTGGTCCATGTATTTCAATTAGGCACACCCAATTATGAAATCTTATCTTGTATCCGTTAAGCATAGCCATAACCTATTTATATATTTTTAACCTCAATCATTAATCAATCAAGCAAGTATTCGAGTCTCTTTCTTTTCTCTCTAGTGTTCTTGAAGATCCAAAATTGGTTTCTTAGGAAAAACTTCACCTTTAGTCTCTAAATCTCTTCTAGTCTCTCGCAAAGTCTCTTTTACTCGTATAAACTCAGATTTCTCTTTAGTTTTCAAGGTATCAGAGCCAGGTTCACTTGAATCTGGGTTTTGATTTCATCTCTTAACGAAGAACACTCAAGAACACCTTTTTCATCCGTGAAGATTCAAGATGGAGGGTACAAAGACTACGGTGTTTCCAGTTACTCAAAAGGGAGGAAACTACATCCTATGGTCTCGTGTGGTAAAGATAGCAGTGGGGAGTAAGGGTTTATGGAATCACAACCTCAAGGATGAAGCTCCAAAGCTCATTACTTATAAAGACAACAAGGAGATTGTCGTGTGTGATGAAGTGAAGTTGATTCAGGAAGACAACCTGGTGATGTATATCCTTCAAAGCTCTCAAGATTCGTCGATCTTAGAGGCATACATCTACTGTGAGAAGGCAAATGACCTCTGGGATACACTCTAGAAGGATTTATGGGAACATCTCAAACCTTACTCGTGTGTTTGAGATCAAGCAAGCTATCAACAGTCTAGCACAAGTAGATATGGAATTCACCAAGCACCTTAGAATGTTTAGGGCTTTGTGGTCGTAGCTTGAGATGCTGAGGCCGAGTACAACAGATCCAGATAACATGATGCATTCTAGTCCTAGTCCTAGTCAGGTTATTAACTCAGTCTTAATTCCTTATCATCTCAGCTTAGCCGTTGCTAACTGAGATTGGTTCAATAAATAAAATAACTCTAAGGACTCTATCATGCAATAACGTGAACATTCTACTCTATATGCAACTCGATCTATCCTAAGTACCAAGTAGAACTCAAGCATAACAAAAAACTAACCTAAGTTCCAAGCGGAACTCAAACAAAACCAACTCACTAACCTAACTATCGTAAATTCCAAACGGAATTCAAAGAATACCAACTCACAAAAATAACCTAAATTTCAACTGAAACTCAAACAAAACCTACTCAAAAACTAACCTAAGTTCTCAGCGGAACTCAAACAAAAGTAACTCACAAAATTAACCGAAGTTTCAAGTGAAACTCAAACAAAACCAACTCACTTACCTAACTATCCTAAATTTCAAATGGAATTCAAACAATACCAACTCACAGTGTTCTATATCGATAAGAAACTGGTTGATCGGAGAGGACTTGGCCAAAATCCAATGGACTACTTAAGTTGACTGGACTAGACTGGTCTTGACTTGGACAGAACCTCTGCTTGATCATGAAGAAACTAACTTGGACTGCTTTGAACTCTGACATAGCTTTCTCTAGCTGTTGGACGATTCTTTTGGACTTCCGGGCGGAGTATCGAACAATGACCTCGACTGAACTGAACCCGTGAAACAAAACTGATATTCGACAGAACCTCCACTTGGTAATAAAAGAATATGACTGGCTTGGACGGATTGATTTGAACAGAGTTTCCGCCTCACAATCGCAGAAAATCTTCGATTGGACAGAACTCGCCTTCTCGGTGGAGTATCCGTCTTCAGAAATGACCTAACTTTTAAAAACACTTCTTTAATTCTCTCTCTCTACATACCCACGTTTTTGGAGTGTCTTTGGGGGTGGAGCGGACGTTTGAAACTGAAGGATGGTGGCTGCTATTTATAGAAATCTTCGGCCAGTAAGAACGAGCCACACAAGCGACTGAGTGTCAGCCTGCATGCTTCCGGTTGCATGCGTGGTGACACACGGGCTTACACATGCCTTGATGCATGCTCAGGATGCATGCAAAGTGACACATCCACGTCCAGATTGTTATAATAAGTGGATTTAGTATCTGGTTTAATGAAGGAGATGAAGAACAGGAAGAACTAGAGAGAGAGAGGAGAGATTTCGAGAGAGAATAAGGAGAGAGAGAGAGAGAACAGAAAGAATACATTAATGAGGAATAATTTCCTTGCTTTGTTTGGTAACAATACAAAGATATAAATAAGCTTAATCTGGACACACCAGGACAACAAGAATAATAAACAAATACTCCAGAAGAAGACAGAATGATGCAGCTCGCCAGGGCAGCAGGGCTTGATAGTGACCTGACCTAAATGGTCCCAAGGATTCAAATTCTTAACTCAGCATGTGACTTCTGCCTCCCTTCTGGTTCCTCAACGTCCCTAAAGGTTTAGGCAAGTCTGGTTAGCTTCTTCTGGTTAAGGTAACTTAGTTACTGATCCTCTCATCCCTTTGTCTTTCCTTGCACACCAAGTTAGGTCTTGTACGGACAACCTTGCACTGCAAGTTAGGTTGTACGGACAGACTTGTAATACAAGTTACCTCCATTTTCTTCATTCTTCTTCTGATTGTATTTCCATTCATCTCTTCATGCCTTCATGTCAATACTCCCCCTCAAGCTTGACTATGGGAACCAGTCAAGCTTGGAAACCATGAAGCATTCCCTCATTAAAACCTTAACTTGAGAAAAAAAAACCATTTGGGATAAAAACCCAAGCCAAGGAAAAAGAGTAGAATACTTCATGGCAAGGAGACTAGTGACGAGTGAGGTCTATGAGTCCAAGCTTAGGATAAATGAACTCACAAACCTTGCTGCTGGCTGCCTTGGTGAATATGTCAGCCAGTTGCTCTTCACTTCTAGTGTAACAAGGAAGTATCACTTGCTGCTCCACTGCTTGCCTCACCTTGTGACAATCAACCTCTATAAGTTTGGTCCTTTCATGGAACACTGAGTTGGATGCAATGTGGATAGCCGCCTGGTTGTCACAGTGCATTGTCATGGGTGAGGTGATCTCTATACCTAGGTCCTTTAGCAATCCCTTGATCCATATAAGCTCACTTGTTAGTTTCCTCATGGATCTGTACTCTGCCTCAGCACTTGAGCATGATACCACCTTCTGTTTCTTACTCTTCCATGTAACCAAATTTCCTCCAATGAAGGTGCAATAACCAGTTGTTGATTTCCTATCAACTCTGTCTCCAGCCGAATCAGCATCACAATATCCTACCACTTCAGTGCTTCCATTACAAGCCATCCACACACCATGGCCAGGAGCTTCCCTCAAGTATCTTAGGATCCTCTCCACCATATTCCAGTGATGAACTTTAGGACCTTGCATATGCTGACTAACTTGGTTTACAGCAAAACAAATATCTGGGCGAGTGATGGTCAGATATATCAGCTTCCCAACCATTCTTCTGTACTTCTTGACATCTTCAAAGTAAGTATCTTCAAACTCCCCCTCTCGCAGTACCTTGTACCCTTCTTCCAATGGAGTTTTGGCCTGTCTTGCTCCAAGGTTTCCTGCCTCATTTAAAAGATCAAGTGTGTACTTCCTTTGGGATAAGAAAAGCCCCTCTTTAGAGCGGCATATTTCCATCCCTAGGAAGTACTTTAACTCTCCCAAATCCTTTATATCAAAAGCAGATTTAAGAAAAGATTTGGTTGAGAGTATACCTTCCTTGTTGCTGCCAGTGATGATAATATCATCTACATAGACTAGGATGATAACAATTCCTTGCTTGCTAGTGAGTATGAAGAGGGTGTGATCAGCTTCATATTTTACAAAGCCTCTTCCATTGAGTGTTGTGCTCAACTTGTGATACCAGGCCCTTGGTGACTGCTTCAAGCCATAGATTGCCTTCTTTAACCTCAGAACATTTCCAGGTGCCACAAGGTTCTCTAGGCCAGGAGGTGGTCGCATGTATACTTCATCTTCCAGCTCTCCTTGTAGGAAGGCATTCTTCACATCCATTTGCCATAGATCCCATCCCAAGTTGACAGCAAGAGAAATAACAATTATTATTGTATGCAGCTTGGCCACTGGTGCAAATGTATCATTATAGTCTTCTCCATATGTTTGAGTGAATCCCCTTGCTACCAGCCTTGTCTTCTTTCTTTCTGGTTTTCCATTGGCTAGATATTTGATGGTAACGATCCATCTACTTGTCACTGCCTTCTTGCCTTTAGGAAGCTCAGATTCATACCATGTATCATTTGCTATCATAGCATCAGACTCTTTTCCAACTGATTCTCTCCACTCCTCATGTTCCATGGCCTCCTGATATGATCTTGGTATCCATTCCTGGTCCAATTCACTGATGAAGGCTTGATGATCTTCTGGATACTGAGCAAGAGAACATACTGCACTGATTGGATGAGCTACTGCTTCAGCATTGAAGTATACTCTTGTGTTGAGCCAGTTTGATGCAGGCTTCTTGATCCTTGTACTCCTTCTCAAAGGTTGTATCTGATCAGCTTCTGCCTCATTTGTTTCACTTGAGTCGCCTGGTTGAGTCTCATTTGCTGTATCTGATGGCATCTCATCTTGATCATGAGCCATTGAGTTCTCATCAGGATGTATAGTTGCATTGCCCCCCTCATGATCAGGATGAGTGACTGGAGTATCCTCCTCAGCAGTTGCTTCAATATGAGCTGGTGTTTCCCTGTCCTCCATAGGCTCCTTTGGCATACTGATGCCAAGGTTTTCCAGAATCACCCTCAGGTTGTTAGCTCTATCCGAGGCTGATTGGGAGAGGTCTTTGAGTTCACTCCAACTCTTCTCATCATAGTAGCCTCTTGATTCCACAAATTTAACATCCCTGGAGATCAGAACTTTCCTAGTGTCTGGAACATAACACTTGTAGCCCTTCTGAGTTGGAGAGTAGCCAATAAACATGGCCCTTGTACTCTTAGCCCCCAATTTGTTTCTTAGCTCTCCTGGAATCAAAACAAAACACATACACCCAAACACACACAAGTGATCTATAGATGGCCTAGTTTTGTTGAGTACCTCATAGGGTGATTTATCACTGAGAACTTTTGTGGGGATTCTACTGATCAAGTAAGAGGCAGTAACCACAGCATCTCCCCACAGGCGCTTAGGCACATTCATGTGAAACATCATACTCCTGGCCACCTCCATTAGGTGTCGATTTTTCCTCTCTGCCACACCATTTTGCTGTGGAGTGTAGGGGCAACTGGTTTGATGAATGATTCATTGTGTGGCAAGGTGTTGTTTGAAAGTTGTGCTAGTGTATTCTCCTCCATTGTCTGACCTAAAGATCTTAATCTTGGCATGAAAGTGATTAGTAACATAGCTTTGAAAGTTTTTAAAAGCTTCTAGCACCCTATCTTTGGATTTCAACAAAGTTAACCAAGTGTACTTAGACTTTTCATCTATAAATGTCACAAAGTATTTATGTTGTTCTCTAGATTCACAGGGTGCTGTCCAAACATCAGAATGAATTAAATCAAAGCAATTGTCATATATGGTCATTGATTTAGGAAAAACAGACTTGCAATGTTTTCCTAGAATACAAGCCTCACAATCACTTTTAAAATAAATACTAGGCAACATGATGCTCAAGGCACGAGAATGAGGGTGTCCTAGTCTAGCATGCCATATTAAATCTTTAGGTAATTTAGAAACAGAACTTAAAGCACAAGATAAATCAGAAGCTAGCATTGTGTCCTCAAGCAAGTACAAGTCTCCCTTTGTTCCACCTTTGCCCAGCAACTTACTGGTCTCAATATCCTGAAAATACTCTTCATTAGGTGTGAATGTAACATGACAATTCAAATCAGTGGTGGCCTTTTTAACAGACAAGAGGTTTGATGCAAAGGTTAACACCCCGAACCGTCGTAGACATATGGTCAAATCACCGGCCAAAAATCAAACAAGAACATGACCGATAGAAAAACCAACAGCCACAATTAGAGATGAGCCAACCTGCCAGCCAACAATCACACAAGAACATTACTGACCGTCCAACCCAACAACATGGTCCGAAAGCGCTACGTGAAGGCTAGGGACAATGCGATCAGAGTCATAGAATTTACTCTGTGACCTAGACAAGTTCATCCATTAACTCGTCCCACTAAATCAAGGCTTAAGGCTTCTTAACACATACCAAGACCTAAATATTGTGTTAGACCGGACTAGTCAAATATCAGAGTACTACTGATGAACATATAAAAAATTACTTTATTTTTTCAAGAAAGATCCATACATTGAAATAATTCGAGACTGGGCCCGGTCTAATGCCAAATTGAGTCAACTCAACAGAAATCAAAATATCATTTTGCAAAAGGGATGAAAATCTACTCCGGTGGTCCTAACGTCCAGCACCAAGCTATCCGATCATCCTTACTAAAGCTACCTGCAAAAGGGACAGCAGAGTTGGGTGAGTAACCTAATGTTACTCAGTGACCTGGCGGCCTCTACCCGCAACCTATAAACTAACCCAGACAACCCAAAATAACAATCAATCTACCCCTAGCATGCAATCGAGGCTAAAGCTAAACAAGCAAACACAATTTACTATCTAATCAAACCATTACTAAGTTAGATTTGGCATCCTGCCTTGATCTAACTTCAAGTAACGAGAACCTGCATGAAAACAAGTCAACAAGCAATCCCTAGTTAACCATATATATGCCTGATGTCAGTACTCATGTAGTGTTAGACACTTAGACTATACAAGTATGATTAACCGGTCGACCAACAATCAGGCAAGAACATGATCGGCCAATCAATGATACTGCATAGCTTTCAATATCCACAACCCTTCATAAACCATCACTCAAACAATATAATAGCCAAATTTGGGTCTACACTAACCAAGATACACCAAGCCTAATCTGGTACCTAACCCGGAATTAGATCCCAGTGTTAGAAACCTGAAAGGAAAACAATCACAAATATCACAATAATAATATACTAACTAACTACAACTTGATCAAATTCGTAACACCGTATATTGGTATTAAACTTATCCTTGGGTTCCACAACCCTTTACTAAACACGACAGTCTAACCTGGACCCTGGTGACTTCGTGTTCCTCCTCCACATTGGTAATATCCTATCTCCCAACGATAGAGGCTAGCAGAAGGAACTTTCAAACGACTGTTGCCCACAGTCATTCGGGTCACCGCGCGACAGCCCATTGTTATTCAGGTCACTGCCGGGCGTTACACCGTCGTGTAACACTCAGCTCTAGGCCATGACCCCGTCTCTCTGAGTCTTCCTGATCCAGAGAATAAGGGGTTTCTTTGAACCCGATGGGTACGGGGTCGAGGAAACTCTAATCACCCCTAAACATGCCTAGTATGGGCGGGTTACGCACATGTCGTATGGCACACACTTAACACAAACAAAATCAATAACCTAATCTAAGGCTAAAGTTCAAGATCCTAACTAGACTCGATTCTACAACACTAACCAACAATACTAGTAGTCCGGCCTATATGGCCTAAGACCCTTAAGTACTAACATATAATAAACTAAACAACAAATTCATAAATAAACAACTCAACCAGTTAGTCACTCCCTTACCAAGAGCTAACTAACCTCAACCAACAAGATTAATCAAAAAAAGCAAGCATTTTATTAATCTAACAAGCAATCAACCATATCAACAAGCAGGAATAGAAAACATGATGCATCCTAGAACTAGTCCTAGTCAGGTTATTAACTCAGTCTTAATTCTTTATCATCTAAGCTTAGTCTAAACTGAGTCTGGTTCAATAAATAAAATAACCCTAAGGACTATATTATGCAATAACGTGAGCATTTTACTCTATGTGCAACTCAATCTATCCTAAGTTCCAAGTAGAACTCAAGCATAACACAAAACAAACATAAGTTCCAAGCAGAACTCAAAAAACACCAACTCACTAACCTATCTATCCTAAATTTCAAATGGAATTCAAAGAATACCAACTCACAAAACTAACCTAAGTTTCAAGTGAAACTCAAACAAAACAAACTCACCAAAACTAACCTAAGTTCCAAGCGGAACTCAAACAAAACTAACACAAAAAACTAACCTAAGTTTCAAGTGAAACTCAAACAAAACCAACTCACTAACCTAACTATCATAAATTCCAAACGAAATTCAAACAATACCAACTCACAGTGCTCTATGCCGAGAAGCAGTTGGTTGATCGGAGAAGACTTGGCCAAAAGCCAATGGACGACTTTAGTGGACTGGACTAGACTGATCTTGACATGGACAGAACCTCTGCTTGATCATGAAGAAACTGACTTGGACTGCTCTGGACTCTGGCAGAACTTTCTCTATCTGTTGGATGATTCCTTCGGACTTCTGGGCGGAGTATCAAACCATGACCTCGACTGAACTGAACCCGCGGAACTAAACTGATCTTGGACAGAAATGCCACTTGGTAATCAAAGAATATGACTGGCTTGGACGGATTGATTTGGACAGAGCCTCTGCCTCACAATCGCAGAAAATCTTCGATTGGACAGAACTCGCCTTCTCAGTGGAGTATCCATCTTCAGAAATGACCTAACTTTTAAAAAGACTTCTTTAATTCTCTCTCTCTACATACCCACGTTTTTGGAGTGTCTTTGGGGGTTGATCGGACGTTTGAAACTGTAGGATGGTGGCTTTTATTTATAGAAATCTTCGGCCAGTAAGAACGAGCCACACAAGCGACTGAGTGTCAGCCTGCATGCTTCCGGTTGCATGCCGGCGACACACGGGCTTACACATGCCTTGATGCATGCTCAGGATGCATGCAAAGTGACACATCCACGTCCAGATGTCTCTCTGCATGGCTGGAGTGCTGGAATCGTGACACACTGGTCGCTACATGTCGATTCGCATGCGCATATTGTAGATACTACGAAACCTCGTGTTTCTGCTTGTCAAGATGTATGCTACAGCTTCATACACGGCGACACCTCAAGCTTCTGTTGAGTCTCAGCTGGTTTGATGGCTGACAGCACGTCCTGGCAACAGGGATGAAGACACCTCGAGCTTCTTTGTCAATTTGCGCGATTTCAGCCCTTCCGGTATATTTTCGACTCCTGATCCATCCCGAATATTTTTCCGCTCCCGTTCGGATTGCGCGATTTCCGAACTCGTTTTCTCGTGGAGTATCGGTCTTCATAAATCACTTAACTCTTAAAAATACTTCTTTAATTCTCACTCTCTATATACCCACGTTTTTGGAGTGTCTTTGGTGTGGAATGGATGTTTCAAACTGAAGGAGGGTGGCTGGTATTTATAGAAATCTTCAGCCAGTAAGAACAAGCCACACGAGCGAATGTGTGTCAGCCCGCATGTTTCAGGTTGCATGCGCGGCGACACACGGGCGTACAAATGCCTTGATGCATGCTCAGGCTACATGCAAAGTGACACATCCACGTCCAGATATCCCTCAGCATGGCTGGACTGCATGCATCACGACACACGGGTCACTACATGTCAATTCGCATACGCAAATTGTAGATACTGCGACACCTCGTGAGGATGTCCTAATCTAGCATGCCATATTACATCTTTAGGGAATTCAGAAACAGTATTTGAAGCACAAGATAAATCAGAAGAAAGCATTGTGTCATCAAGCAGGTACAAGTCCCCCTTAATAGATGCAAAGGTTGACATATATAAGGCTTTAGACACTTTATCATACAATTTCAAATCATCTACACCTTTTATTGGTACCTTATCAGTATTAGCTATCATGACATTACCTAGAGCTGGTTTTAAATTAGTGATCAGGTTTTAATCACTAATCATATGGTATGATGCACATAAATATATTACTAGTGGTCTAGTAGTATCTATTCCATTCATGGCAGTACCCACAATATAAGATCCATTAAGTGAGATACCAAGGGAGTTAGGGATACCAAAGTTTTCTTTTAAGGCCTTGAAGAGAGCCTCTAGGTCAGAATGTTTGATGGTCTCATCCTGGTTGGTCCTTGCAGTGGATTAAGATGATGTTGTTTCCATGGCTTTTCCCATGCCAATCTTAGAAAACATCAAGGAGCATCCAGAGGGAGTTACTGGTTCAGCTCCATCATTTGAGAAATGAGCTGTAGTATCCTGGTACTGACTCTGTGGCTCCTTGATCTTGTTGGGCTTCAAATAATGATGAAGTATGCCGCACGTATCATTCATGGGACCCTTCTTCTTGCAGTGGTCACATATCAAGACCTTCCTATCATCATGCTTGTAAAGTCCCTTCTTTGTTACTGGTCCTTCAGCTTGATTCCTCATGACTAGCTCACCTTTGCCTCCAAAAGGGCCAAGAGATCCTTGCTCCTTTTGTATCTGAGCACATACCTCTTCCAGGCTTGGTAACTTGTCAGCTCTCAGTATATGTTTAATCAGGTCGTTGTAGGTTGGACTAAGAATGAAGAGTAGCCCAAATACCTTATCCTGCTCGCGCCTCTCATTCAGAGCTGTTTGGTCAACTGTGTGTGGTCTGTGTATCTCCAACTCAGCCCAAAGGGACCTAAACTTGCCAAAGTGAGTTGTGAAGTCCATATCTTCTTAACTGAGAGAGTTAATGGCCTTCTTAACTTCAAAAACTCAAGTAAGGTTAAAAAGGTTTCCATAAACCTTGTAGAGAGTTTCCCATAAGTCTTGGGAGCTTTCGCAGTATGAATAAGCTTCAAAAATGGCTGGATCCAACAAGTTTTGGATGAGAGAAAGCACCATGAAGTCCTCTTGAGCCCATATGCCTTCATCAACCACGACTATATCCTTTCCATCTTATCCTTGGTGTAAGATTTTCAGAGTGTAGAGGTTGTGTGTGATGGATAATCCCTTTAGGGTCAGAGAGAACTCGAAATGATGAAGAGAAATAAATCTGGTTTATGCTTAAGTTAACTCGAGCCAGAAACAGAGATTAAAGAGAGATTTGGATATATTTTATAGATTAAGAAAGGGGTAGACTAAGAGAGACTGATTCAAGAACATTAAGCTTTTTTATTGGGAAGTAGAAAGGGAAATCCCCCTTATTCTCTTACGAGTTACAATCGCCCAAGAGGGTCTTTAAATCGATAAATGAGTGCTGGATACAAGTCTAAACCTAATGGAGTGCAAGCATGTGAAGTCAAAGAGTGAGAGGCGCCTAATTCAAAATGAATGGCCAGGATTGCCCACATGCTTGGACAGTCTGTTCCAAGCTGTTTCCGCGGACTAAACATGTGGCTAGCTTCTTCCTTTGGGAGTTTTGTGGCTGTAATTCAGCCAGGACGTGGACAGCCTGGCTGACATCTCGCTAACATCTCTTTTGGAACATGATAATTTCTTCTTGGTCGTTTTCGGGTAAGCTTTTGTACGGCCTGGTCGATGTACGGACCACCTGTCCGTAAACATCCGTACATATCAACCCGAACTTTGCACATCACCCATTTTCCTTCTTAGGTCGAACCAGAATGTGAATTTGGTCGACCATGTCCGTACGGTTCATACAGTCCGTACGGTCGTCCGTACAGGTCGCCCAATCTTTGCACATTCGACCCAAATGCTCCCATACTCTCCAAAACTACTCCAATGCCTTTTCCCTTCAATATAAACTCTTCTTAGACCATGTTCCAGCATTGCATAAGCTTCAGGATGCTCCTTAAGTCTTTCCATAACTTCTTAGGAGCTTAACCCGTACTTTGCACATAACCTTACTGACATTTCATCACTTCAGGTTAACACTCCCCCTCAAGCTTGACTCTAGTTATCCTAAGTCAAGCTTGGAATCCTGAAGTGTTTCCTTATTAAAAAAGCTCACCAAGGAAAACCATTTGGGATATAACTTTGATGAGGGAAAAAGAGTAAAGCCTCAAGTCCTAAGGATTTGCCAGTGGGTCTTTGGATCATTGTGATGGACACAAAGACCCTAGATCATGTCCTCACTGTGATGCAGGTTTCATCCGACATTCCTTGCACATCACAAAGCCTTCTTGAGCTCATCTAAGTCTTCTTGAGCTCATTTCACACAGATCTTGGTCTCTCCCCTTTTCAGCCAACCTTCCGTTGGGTTTAAGTGCTCAGATTACCAGATATAATACCATCTTCACTCTCAGCCTTGGTTGCTTCTTCTTCTTGAATAACCACCAAGGATATTCACTTCACAGATCATTGAAGCTTCTCAATACTCCCCGTCAAGCTTGGGACTGAGTCTTTAGGAAGACCAAATCTTGGAAGGATGACAGCTTCATGATCTTGATCAACACACCACTGCACACTCTCTTCTTGAACTTGCCACCTTGAATGGAATGCTGGTACATGCCTCAGTCATCTCTTCAACCACCTCATATCAGAAGCCACATTGTTGAGTAACCTTCTTCTTCACACAGCCAAGAGTTCTCTGAACACTCTCTTGTCTAGACTTGCCAATGTCTAAACCCGGATGGCTTCATCTTCTCTTCCAGGTGCAATGGTGAGGAGGAACACCAGGTCTTGAACTTAGGATCATCAGGTAGCTCGCTTAAGTCTCCACCTCAAGCTTGAATTGGTTCTAGGTTCAAGCTTCAAAGTGAGCCTCAGTGAGCATCCAAACCAGGAGCACACCAAATGAGGATACAAACCAGGAGCACACCACCCCAATGGATGCGCGTAAATCACTGATCCACCTTCATGCCTTCAGTCTCAAGTACCCCAGGTCACCGGCCTCCTCAAGCTTCAGTGATGACCTTTCCTTGTGCATCTTCACTGAACCAGGAGCACATCACTCCCAACAGCTGCGCTTAAGTCTACTGGTTTCATGCACAAGCACCAATATCTCCCCACTGCCTCAGCAATGGGCAAGGCTTGCTCTTTGTTCCGGATTGATGCTGAACAAGTGACGCTCTTTGTGAACCTGAAACAACACTCAAAATCCAGACAAGATAAGACACACTTGCATTGGGATCAAACCTTGACTAATCATCAAGTTTGATCTCCAATGTCACAAGCTTTGCACTTAGACAGATTCTTATCATGATTAAGATCCATCTAATGCAAGCTTTCCATTCTCTAAATACTATTGATGAACTGATCAGGAACTATCACAAGCAATTTCATTTCCTGCCTTAAACGATTCTTACACTTTAGTATGCAATAGCCTTAACCTATCCTATTCATGAATACAAGGCGGATTGGACACAAAAATCTATCATTCTAGCAAGACATCCATTTAGAACAGACACTAAGCAACATTATCATTTCCAAATACCAGACCCAATGCATTACTTTAATCTGTTTCTATTCATGTATGCAAGAAGATTTAGAACTTACTATCTAATATCATGTCAAGAATCATTTTAGAACTGGAGAAAGCATTTTAAAACTCAAACAATCAAACGAGTCTCTTTTAAAACTTCCTAGGAAAGACTCTTAACATTTACATCTAGAAATCTTTAAACATATCCTCAGTTCTAAAACACATCACACACACATTTCAGTTCATAAAAGGATCAAGCTTTATTCAAGGGAAAGAAGTTTTCTTACAATCAAGGAACTAGTGTTAGTTCCTTGAACCACCAGTGATACATGGAAATAACAAGAGCTATTGGTGTCGACCCCAACATCTCCTTCCTCCATGGATGTTCCCCTTGGACTCTCCATGTCAAAGACCCCACCTTTCTTCATACTTGAGTCACCACCATCAGTAACAAGGTGAAAGCTTTAACCTTTCTTCATGGATTTGAATAAGAACAAGCTTGGACAGGTTTGTTGAAGGGGTTAGTAATCCAGTTCATAACCTCTGGATCCAAGGCTCTTCTTTCTTCTGGACGGTATGAGAGAGCATGACGAATCAAGAACACATTCTGGGCAATCCTAGGATAAACACCTTCTTCTTGTAGAGGTTGAATCAACTGGCTGAACAGTAGCATCTTCTGGGTTTGAAATGACATGAGAGTAAGCTTAGATCTTCAGTGGATGAAGGAACCAGGTTCTTGTGAACCTGGCTCTGATACCATGTATGATTTCAGAGTGTAGAGGTTGTGTGCAATGGATAATCCCTTTAGGGTCAGAGAGAACTCGAAATTATGAAGAGAAACTGATCTGGTTTATGCTTGTGTTAACTTGAACCAGAAAATTCTTAGGAGCTTAACCCTAACTTTGCACATAACCTTAGTGACATTTCATCACTTCAGGTTAATATTCCCCCTCAAGCTTGACTCTAGTGATCCTAAGTCGAGTTTGGAACCCTAAAGTGCTTCCTCATTAAAAAACTCACCAAGGAAAACCCTTTGGTATAAAACCTTGATGAAGGAAAAAAAAGTAAATCCTTCAAGGCCTAGGGATTGGCCAGTGGGTCTTTGTGTCTTTGGATCATTGTGATGGAAACAAAGACCCTGGATAATGGCCTCACTGTAATGCAGGTCTCATCTGACATTTCTTGCACATCACTAAGTCTACTTGAGCTCATCTCACACTGATCTTGGTCTCCCTCCTTTCACCCAACCTTCTATTGGGTTTAAGTGCTCGGATTACCAAATACAACACCATCTTCACTCTCAGCCTTGGTTCCTTCTTCTTCTTGAATAACAACCAAGGGTCTTCACTTCACATATCATTGAAGCTTCTCAATACTTGGATGGTCTGTTTTGGTGCTTCTGCAGTTGAGACTTGACTCCATAAACCTCCCCCAAGGGCAATTTTCACTAATCTAGACCTTAGAAGGTAGTTCATCCCCTTCAGAGTCACATGAATGGTCACAAGGCTGATATTCTCCATCTTCTATTGCTATTATACATTGTTTAATAGGGTGAGTCTTGACGAAATTTCGAACAGAAACTTGAACAGAATGCTTTGTAGAAGTAGAGAAAGGCTTCAAAAGCTTTGTAGCGCTGATACCATGTTAGAATAAGTAGATTTAGTGTCTGGTTTCGTAAGGAAGATGAAGAATAGGAATAACATGAGAGAAGGAGGAGAGATTTCAAGAGAGAAAGAGGAGAACGAAAGAACTGAGAAACTAGATTAATGAGGAAATAAATTCCTTGCTTTCTTTGGTACAAATACAAACAATATATAAATACTTATTCTGGACACACAAAGACAAGAAGAATAATAAAGAAATGCTCCAGAAGAAGATAGATTGGTGCAGCTCACCCAGGGTTGAAAGTGACATGACCTAAACGGTCCCAAGGATTCAAATCCTTAACTTAGCATGTGACTGATGCCTCCCTTCTGGTTCCTCAACGTTCCTGAGAGTTAGGCGAGTCTAGTTGGCTTTTTCTGGTTAAGGTAACTTAGTTACTGATCCATTTATCCTTTCTCATCCTTTTCTCTTTCCTTGCACGCCAAGTTAGTTCAAGGTTGTACGGACAACCTTGCACTACAAGTTAGGTCGAGGTTGTACGGACAACCTTGCACTACAAGTTACACCCATTTGCTTCATTCTTCTTTTGATTGCATTGTCATTCATCTCTTCATGCCTTCATGTCAATAGTATAAACACACATTCTTATTTAGTTTTCAATCAGAGCCAGGTTGCTCAGATTCCTGGTGAAGCTTCCGCAACAGTCACAAGCTCAAAAGATCACTCCTTTACAGATCCAGTTCATCCGGATCTAAAGCTTACACCTTTTAAGAACAAGAAGACAGTTTAGCTCATACCGGCCTCAAGATGGAATCTTCCAGAGCCATTGTCATTCCATTCATCCTCAAAGGTCCCAACTACCTTCCCTGGTCTGTCCTGGTGAAGATAGCCCTTGGTGGAAAAGGGTTATGGAGCCATTGCATCTCTGATGCTCCAAACCTTTCCAAAGCTGTCACCTCTCAAGAGAGTTCATCCAGTGCTGATACTGGTTCTCTTACTATCTCGGAAGAGAGGTGGCAACAAGATGACTTCATGGTCTTGTCCATCCTTCAAAGCTCTTTAGAAAAATATATCCTTAATGCCTACTCATACTGTGAGTGTGCTAAAGTGCTTTGGGAAATGTAAACAAAATCTATGGGAACCTCTCTAACCTCAGTCGAGTCTTTGAAATCAAGAGAGACATCAACAACCTGTCCCTAAAGAATGAGGAGTTCATTGTGCATTTGGGAAATTTCCAAGCCCTTTGGTCTGAACTAGAGATGCTGAGACCTCAGTCTATTGATCCAGATGTGTTGAATGAAAGAAGGGAGCAAGAAAAGGTGTTTGGTCTGCTCTTGACCCTCAGTCCTACCTTATGACCTTATCAAACATATCCTAAGCTCTGAGAAGCTTCCCACGCTTGAAAAGGTGTATTCCCAAGTCCAAAAATAGGAAGGGTCACACGGATTGTTTGAAGCAAAAGAGACTCCTCTCCTTGCATCACAAGCTAAACCATTTCATGTTGAAATGTGTAATAATGAAGAGGAGGATCAGAGGATGCTTGTGTGAAGATTTAGAGTGAAATGAAGATGGTGCAAAAATAAGGTGATGGTACGGACTGTACGGACAGTACGACCAGTGTACAGACCACTCGACCAAAACCACTTCAGATCACTCCTACTTCATAAATTGGGAATGTTTAAAATTAGGGCAAAAGTGTACGGACATGCTAGGTCCGTACACTTGGAGTTACAGTGGGGTAAAAGGTTAATGGTTGAGGGAAGGAAGAATGGAAAGCTTCTGGATAAAAGAGAAGGTTTGGGCTCAACACAGTTCAAACCAAAGGATAAGGTTGGCGCGCATTTGAGGAGCTGGTTCTAGCTGGAAAGGAGCAAGAGCATCTGGTCAAGATGCTCTTGGCATCAAGCGTGTGAGCCATTCCGACCACACATTCAAACTTGGCGCTCCTCTGGTCAAGCTGACTTCACATGCTTTCTCTTCTATCCGGTAAATCCTTTTAGCTGGTCTCTCTATATATTGTAAACTCTCAGCAAGCAATAAGATTATGGAGTCTATTCTCTCCTTCATCAGTTCTATTGTCAGATCTTAAACTTTGAATCTCTCTAATCTCACCCAAATCTCTCTAAACTCTCTTTCTCTTAATCATTTCTTAAAGCTTTCATGGTATCAGAGCCAGATTGCTCATAACTTTTGCTCGTTTCTATTTCGAAATCTCTCTTTGGAAGCTCAAGAACAAAGCTTGATGCTTTCTCCTTTCCGCAACTCATAAACTCTCCAGAACATAACTCGAAACTCATTTCATTCCGAGTTGATCAAGATGGAGAAGAACACCAAATCTGTGGTCATTCCGGTGGTCTTGAAGGGGCCAAACTACTTGCTGTGGGCTCGTCTAGTAAAGACAACACTTGGAGGACGAGATCTATGGAGTCATGTGACAAAAGACATAGCTCAAAAGACAAGTTGCCTAACAGAAGGAGACAAGGAAGTAGCCCTTCTCGATGAAGGGAAATGGGATCATGAGGACATGATGGTTATGACCATCATCCAAGGCTTATTAGATGCTCCCATCCTTGAAGCATACTCCTACTGTGAGAAGGTCATAATCTATGGAATACTCTCAAGAAGGTCTACAGAAACATCTTAAACCTCAGCCGTGTGTTTGAGATTAAGAGATCTATCAACAACATGAGTCAAGAATACATGGAGTTCATTGCTCACTTGGGAAAATTCAGAGCTTTATGGTCTGAACTTGAAATGTTGAGGCCAGCTACTGCTGATCAGGATGTCTTGAATGAAAGGTGTGAGACAGATAAGGTCTTTAGGATTCTTCTCACCCTTAACCCGACCTACAATGATCTGATCAAACACATCCTGAGGTCTGAGAAACTTCCGATCCTGGAAGAGGTGTGTGCACAGATCCAGAAGGAGCAACAATCTCTTGGTCTATTCGGTGGAAAGGGTGACATTCACTTGCAAACAAATATGAGGCGCCCCAAGTCAACAAGGCTTCTTACATAAATGATGGCAAGAGGAATCAGTCCAATGATTTGTGTGAACATTGAAAGAAGCAGGGACATAAGAGGAGTCAATGTTGGATCCTTCACCCTCACCTGAAGCCAAAGTTCATGAGACACAGAGATGCAGCCATAGCTCACTACACCATGGGTTCATCTGAGCAAGGAGGCACCTCGGGTACTCATCCAAATGGAGGCAAAGCCATGACCAGCAGTGTCCAGAAACCGGTTGAAGATGAGGTTCTCTGCAAGTCTGATCTCGATCTCATCCTCAAAGCTCTAAAGTAGCACTCTGGTATGGTCTCTGGTTATTCCCTAGCTTCATCTAAGGTTCATGATATTGGTATTACTCTTACTGCATCAAATATGACTGAAACTGCTAGTAGTAAGCCTAAACCCTTGATCATAAACTAGGGTGCATCCCATCACATGATTAGTGATTCTAGGATGATAAAGGATATTAAACCTACTTCAGGACATGTTTTGATTGCTAATGGGGACAAGATACCAATTAAAGGAATAGGGAACTTGAACTTGTTTGAAAAAAGAATCTAAAGCTTTCTATATGCCTGACTTTACTTCAAATCTTTTATCTGTTAAAAGAGTAACTATTGATCTTAATTGCAATGTTACCTATAGTCCTAATGATGTGAAGTTTCAGGATAATGAAAGAAGTAGAGTGATTAGAAAGGGGATTACCAAATGAGACTTATATATGCTTGAAGAGATGAAGCCTCATTCTGATGTTTATTGCTTGTTTAGTTCTATTCCTGCTCCTTGTGTGTCTAGAGAAAATCATAAGTACTATGTCACATTCATTGATGAAAAGTCTAAATACACATGGGTCACATTGCTTAAGTCTAAAGATAGGGTCCTTGAAGCATTTAAAAATTTTAAAACTTATATTTCTAACTAATACAATGCCAAGCTTAAATTTTTTAGATCAGATAATGGAGGGGAGTATACAAGCAATGCATTCAAAGACCACTTAGCCAAACAAGGGATCATTAATCAAACAAGCTGTCCCTACACTCCACAGCAGAATGGGGTAGCTGAGAGGAAGAATCAACACTCATGGAGGTTGCAAGATCTATACAACGATTTGGGGGGATGATGTTGTGTCTGCTTGTTACCTAATAAATCGAACTCCAACAATGATTCTTCAATATTTCTACTCATTTGAAGTCCTCAATCAGACAAGGCCACCACTGGATCATTTAAGGGTGTTCGGATATGTCTGCTTTGTTCTGGTACCAAGGGAGTCAGGAATAAACTTGAAGATAAGAGTTCAAGGTCTATGTTCATCGGGTACTCTCCAACCCAAAAAGGATACAAATGCTATGACCCTATAGCCAGGAATGTCAATGTTTCCAGAGAAGTGAAGTTCATTGAAACCAAAAGCTACTATGAAGAAGGGAAGTGGGAAGACTTGGAAGATCTATCAAGGACTTCGTCTGACAAATCCCCCAACCTACGGCTTATACTTGAAGGACTTGGGATTAAGCTTACCCAGGATCGAAACACTTGCATGGAAGTATCTCCCAAACATGAAGAAGATGTTGACAGACCCCATCTTGATCATGAGGGTGGAAATTGCCCTGAAGAAAAAACTCAAGAAGGAGAAGCTTCAAGGAGTCATGATGAAGTTTTGGTGAATGAGGTTACTGATCTGGAAGAGCAAAGGGATCAAGAACCAGCAGAGACTCATGAGGAAAATGTGTTGCAACCAAAACTAAGGAGGAGTACACGAGTGAGATGTTCTCCATCAAACTGGATAAAAACCAGGGTCTACTACATTGCTCAGGGATTACATAGACACGTTTGCCCCAGTTGCCAAGCTACACACAATTTGGATTGTGTTTTCCATTGCAACAAATCAGGAGTTGGACTTATGACAAATGGATGTAAAGAATGCCTTCTTGCAAGGGGAATTAGAAGATGAAGTGTATATGTATCCTCCACCAGGTCTTGAAGGTCTTGTGAAGCCGAGCAATGTACTAAATTTGAAGAAGGCTATCTATGGGATGACGCAGTCGTCTAGAGCTTGGTGCAACAAGCTGAATACTACTCTAAATGGGCATGGGTACAAGAAATAAGAATTAGACCATACCCTCTTCACCCTTACCAGTCATTCAGGTGTATTGCTCTTCTTGTGTATTTTAATGATATCATCATCACAGGAAGTGACAAGGTGGGCATTAAAGCCACTAAAGTCTTTCTAAAATCTGTTTTTGAAATTAAGGATCTAGGAGAAATGAAATACTTCCTTGGGATTGATATTTTTAGATCCAATGAAGGATTGTTCATGTCTCGAAGGAAATATACACTTGATATCTTGAAAGATGCACGTAAGCATGGAGGATCAGTCGCGAAGACCCCTCTTGAAGATGGATAAAAAGTTCTACTTGAGGGGGAGATGTAAAACAACCAACCATTTGAAGATGCCGAACTCTATTGGAGGATGGTTGATAAGCTCATATACTTACCCATTACACGTCCTGATATTTGCTTTGCTGTGAATCAGGTGAGTCAACACATGCAAGATTCAAAGGAGTACCACTTGAGCATGGTGGATAGGATACTTCTGTACCTAAATGGCTCACCAGGTTAAGGAGTATGGATGGGGCGTAATGGAAGCACATAAGTTGTGGGTTATTGTGATGATGGCTATTGCACCTTCATAGGAGGCACCCTGGTTACTTGGAAGAGCAAGAAGCAGAAGGTGGTATCATGTTAAAGCGCTGAAACTGAGTATAGGGCAATGTTGAAGCTAACAAATGAACTGGCATGGATCAAAGGCACACTGAAGCACTTGGATATAAAAACTCATCTCTAATGACAATGAATTGTGACAACCAGGATGCCATCCCCATTGCCTCCAACTCAGTCTTTCACGAGAGAACCAAGCATATTGAAGTGGACTGCCACAAGGTGAGGCAGATGATGGTGAAAGGAGTGATCCTTCCTTTTTATACTCGGAGTGAGGATCAACTAGCTGAAATCCTTACCAAAGAAGCTAGACAGAAGACACTTGAGTCCATCCACTCTCGGTTAGAACTCATTGACCTCTCTCCCATCAGCTAATCCCCTCACCATGAGGTCTTTACTCTTTTTCCCTTATCAATTTTTTATCCAAAAAAGGGTTTTGCTTCGTAAGGTTTTTAATGAGGATGATCTCATGGTATTCCAAGCTTGACCGGTTCCCTTGGTCAAGCTTGAGGGGGATTGTTGAAATGTGGAATAAAAATGAGGAGGATCAGAGGATGCTTGTGTGAAGATTGAGAGTTAAATGAAGATGGTGCAAAAATAGGGCGATGATACGGACAGTACGACCAGTGTACGGACTGTACGGCCAGTGAACGGACAATACGGCCGGTGTACGGACCACTCGACCAAAACCACTTCAGATCACTCCTACTTCATAAATTGGGAATGTGAAAAATTAGGGTGAAAGTGTACGGACATGCTTGGTCTGTACACTTGGAGTTACCCATGGTTAAACGGTAAATGGTCGAGTATAGGAAGAAGGGAAAGCTTCTGGGTGAATGAGAAGGTTTAGGCTCAACACGGTTCAAACCAGAGGATAAGGTTGGCGCGCGTTTGAGGAGCTGGTGCTAGCTGGAAAAGAGCAAGAGCATCTGGTCAAGATGCTCTTGGCATAAAGCATGTGAGCCATGTCGACCAGACATTCAAACTTGGCGCTCCTCAGGTCAAGCTGACTTCACATGCTTTCTCTTCTATCCGTTAAACCCTTGTAGCTCGTCTCTCTATATATTTTAAACTCTCAGCAATCAATAAGATTATGGAGTCTATTCTCTCCTTCCTCAGTTATATTCTCAGATCTTACACTTTATATCTCTCTATTCTCACCCGGATCTCTCTATCTCTTAATCATTTCTTAAAAGTTTCATTTCCTCAGTCCAACAAGGCGGTTTACAAGAGGGAGGACAGAAAGGGTCTTGAGTGTGAGCATTGCAAAAGGGATGGACACACCAAGGAGATGTGTTGGGTACTGAACCCACATCTCAAACCTGCCAAGTTCAGATGAGCCGTGTCTATGGAGGTTCAAGGGATCAGCTCATATTCATTGGGTTGTAAGCAAGCCTCCTAAACCCTTAATAAGAGCTTGCGTCTTTATTTGATAGTTAGAAGTTTCTGTTTAAACTAAAACCCCAACTCTAAATGAATGCCTAAAGATACTTGTTTGTTGTTTGAGAAAATGCTTAAACTGATTGTAGTGAAGCTTGTTAGGGAGTTAGTAGTATATCTAAACCTTCTTGATATCATGAAATGAAATCGCCTAAGGTTGTTGCATTGAGACTGATGTTGTTTGGTGATAATGATGCTTAATCCCAGCTCTAAATGAATGTGTTTTGATTGTTAAAAGTTTCAGTCTAAGAAGAAAGGGGAAAACCCCCATTCAGCTTATCTATTCACTCGACAATACACCCTTTAAATAGGGAAATGAGGTTACATAAGGGTTTACAAGAAATCAAGACAAGCATGTGAAGTCAACAAAAGGATAGGCGCCTAATTTGAATTCCTTGGCCAGAAAAGCTCACATGCTTGGACAGCCTAACACTTGCTGGTTGTCCAAGAGGTTAATTTGGCTAGGAATGAGCCACCAATCCTCATGAATCTGTCCATAGATCAGTCTAGGTGCAGAGTCCAATTTGCTCTTCCTTTCCAGCCTAAACCTTATCCTTAGGCAAGAGCATCTCTCCAGATCCTCTTTAAATACTATCCGGATCCCTTCTGTTGGATTTTCAGAGTGTTTGGTTTGTGTGTGATGAACAAGCCTCTAAGGCTATGATGAACTGGAAATGAAGATGAGAATGGGTTCTGGTTTACTTGTACGAACTTGAATCAGAACCAGAGACTAAAGGAGACTTGGATAGATTAAGAAGACTAAGAAAGGGGGAGACTTAAGAGGGATTTACACTCAAGAACAATACAAGCTTTATTTTTAGAAGTGGAGAGGGGTTTTCCTCCTTACTACCTTATTGTTTACAATAGACCAAGGGTCTTTAAATAGAGAAATGAGTGCTGGATACAAGTCTAAACCTAAAGGAGTGCAAGAATGTGAAGTCAAAAAGCGAGAGGCGCCTAGTTTGAAATACTAGGCTAAGAATGCTGACATGTTTGGGACAGGTTGTCCCAAGCTACTCTTTCTTTGCTTTTGGGCAAGTGGATAAGGTTATCCACAATGCTCTTCTTTTGCGTTTTGGTAGGTGGATAACCTTATCGATAAACAATCATATGCCTTAGCTCCTTCTTGGAAATTTCCTCTTCATTTGGTAAGTGGCATATTCCTCAGCATCTTCTCACTCTCCCAAACCTTCCCTTGGATAGGAAGTCTTTGCCTTGCCTAAATCTTCCTTGCCTCACAAGTCTTGAAGCGTCCTTGGTAAACACGTCTGGGTCATTTTAGGGTCCCATGTTGTGCCCTAACTTGCCCAAGACTCAAAACCATCTTCTAAAATCCAATGATCGAGTATTTATGTTTTTTGGGTCGAGGTTAGTCCGTACGGTCCGTACAGTCCATACGGCCGTACGGCCATCCGTACACCTCACCCAAATATCGACCATTTGATCCATCTCTTCACCACAACTTCCCAAGGTCTTCCTTAAACTTCTCCTTGAACTTTCACAGCCTCTTGTACACTTATCAGCTTCCCACAGCCTTCTCAACACTCCTTGTACAAGATCTCATCACCCCACTTTATCTTCTTTCACTCGATCTCATCTCTCAGTGGTTCAGAATTGTTCCTTGTCATCTCTTCAAGTTAACACCTTCTTCTTCCAAAAACGATCCGGATCCCTTCTTCTTCCACAAAGCTTCTCCATGACTTGGGATGCAAGGTTTCACCATGGGATTGTACGGATTAGGGTTTTGATACGACCTTGGATAGGTGTATAAACCCTGATCACTTGAAGTTGATGGTTTGTGATAAGTTTGAGATGGAAACAAGGCGATTTTCTCTTGTCTGCTGGGTGGTTTCTTCACGCAAGGAAGATGGAGGTTCCTTGAGTTGTTTAGCTCCGGCGATCTACAAGAGTAACCTTGTATAGGATGATGCCTGATGGTATTCACGTAAGCAATAGAGTTAACTATCTGGTGATTGAAGATGGATGCACAAAAGTTGAATAAGAAGAAAGGAAACTCGAGAGAGTTGTTTGCAGAAAGCTTTTAAGTTTATTGAATTGCAACTTGCAAAAGAAACACATGGCGGCTTATATAGAACACCCAAACCGCCTATGAGATCATTATCTAGAATAATTGATCTCTATCTAGAAACTTAATTAAAAGGATAATTCCCAAAATCAAAACCAAAACCATCTAGGATTATCAAAACCAAAACCAACTAGAATTACTAATCCAACACTAAATAGGATTAGCTAATCCAACACCAAATGGGTTTATGACCCTTATTCCGAATTTTGGCAAACTATGAGGTTAAACCAATTTATGGGCCCAGCCTTCCCCTCATAAGCCACAAGCTTGTCTTCATATTGTATGAAATTTATCAAGAGTCCCAATGCCTTCTCGAGTGCTTTGGCCTTTGATCTTGTGAATGGTCCACTTGAATAAACAAGTTGGTCTTCTCCTCTATCTTCTGGATTAAGTTCAGCAATAGATGAATTCTGTCCTGACCACCCATCCTTGTCCGACCCATGGTTTGGTCCGTACACTTTTCGCCCCAACTTTTCTGCAACCCAAAACAAGCTCACATGGTCGAATTTGAAGTTTCTGGGTCGACCTCGTCCTTACGGTCCATACAGTCAGTACGTCTGTACGGTACAGACGACCCAAACATTGCACATCAACCATTTGCCTCCAAACTTTACCCAAGTCTTCTTCCTTCATTGTAAACCCTTCATGAACCTCTTTCCATCTCAGCATTGCCTTCTGGACCTTCCTTAGTTCATGACAGAACTTCCACAATGGTTTGGTTCCTTTCTTTCCACATAACCTTTAGTGATCAGTTTATAACTTCAGGTTTAACACTCCCCCTCAAGCTTGACTCTATAGATCCTGAGTTAAGCTTGGAACCCTGAAGTCACTCCTCATTAAAAAACTTATGAAAGTAAACCCTCCTTAGGGATACATCCTTGATTGGAAAAGAGTAAGATCATTCAAAGCCTAGTGATTGGCCATTGAGTTATTTGTGTCTCAACCAGTGTGGTGGACACAAAGAACTCTGGATCATGGCCTAACTGGTGCAGCAATGATCTACACATCTTTCACACTCATCAACTTTCTCTTGGCCTTTTCATAGACCCGGTTTGGGTCCTTGATCATTTTCAGTGACGCTTAAGCCATGGTACTCTTCAACTCAGCCTGATCTTGGTCTCTCCCCCGTTCACCTATCCTCCTGATAGGTTCAAGTGGTCGGACACACCAGATATTCCTTGATAGAGTAACCAGTACCTGATACATCATTCCACAAGTGTATCAGTCCTCAAGAAATAAACCTATCATGTTTGTATATAAAGATTAGATCAGGTTTACTCCGTTGTTTAAATGGTTAGGAGTGGCTTGATTTAAGCAGCCACTTGAATCCCTCACTGCTAGAACTCTCTCGGATCACCGAAGCTCTTCAACACTCCCCCTCAAGTGTGAGACCTCTTATAGGAACAATCTTGGATGGTGTAATGGCTTCATGATCATGACTGAACAAACGATTGCAACCTTCCTTCATCACTCGCCAACTTGATGGACTGCTGGTTGATCCCTCAGCTATCCCTTCAACCAACTCACACTAGAAGTCACATTGATAGAGTAACCTTCTTCATACACAGCGAAGACTGCTCTGAAAAATATTTTGACTTGGCATGCCACTGCCGAGACCCGGTTGGCTCCTTCTTCAGTTTCCTTGCAATGGTTAGGAGGAACACATGTCACTGTACTTAGGATAATCACGTAACTTACTTAACTACCCTCCTCAAGCTTGGACTGATTCTAGGTTCAAGATTGAAGTGAGCCATTTTGAGCTTTAAGATCAGGAGTGCAACATCCCAAGGACTGCACATACAACATCCCAAGGACTGCACATACAACAACTGATCAACCCTTCCTTTCAGTACCAGGGACATAAGGTAACCAGTGTCCTCAAGAATTAGGTGATGACCTCGCCTTGTGTGTCCATAAACACACACCAGCGACCAATCTCCACTGCTCTAACAATGGCCACTGCATTCCTCTTGAACCCGGATTGATGATGGACTGGAAACTCTCTTAAGACATCACTTAAAATCCAAGCAAGATAAGCCACAAGCATTGGGATCAAACCTTGACTAATCATCAGGTTTGATCACCAATGTCACAAGCTTTACAACAGATTAAACCAGACATTATCAATTTCTAATTTTTGCAAGCAACCTCTCTAAGCACAAGCAAGATCATTTAAGATTCAAGACAAGCTACTTATGCATTTTTAAACTCCTTAATCTGCATCTGACATTAAACTTGCATCAATTTAAGGCAGAAACAGGATGATAATATGCATTAATCTTAATAAGTCTCTAATCCATGAATGCAATCAGTTTAGACAGAAACTTCTAACAATCTAAACACATTCATTTAGAGCTGGGATTAAGCGTCATTATCACCAAACCACATCAGTCTCAATGCAACAACCTTAGGCGATTTCATTTCATGACAGCAAGCAGGTTTAGACATACTACTAACTCCCTAACAAGCTTCACTAGAATCAGGTTAAGCATTTTCTAAAACACCAAGCAAGACTCCTTAAGCATCATGGGACCGATTCTAAATCCATTTCAGTTCATTTAGGAATATTAAATATATCCTCAGGTTATTCAACTCAACACAACACACAACTAGTCAGTATCACACTCGATATCAACAAGGGACAGTAATAGCTTACAGCCAAGGAACCAGATTGATTCCTCGAACCTCCAATGGCTTAAAGGTAATGACTTTACTAGATCTGAGAGTCTAGATCGTCACCCACCTCCCTTCTCCTTCAGTCTAGGACCACCTTCTTGTATCTCCAACTCAAAAGACCCCTCCTTTCTTCATACTACCAGCTCGTCCTTCTGGATATTCTTCTTTTTAACCCGATGAACATAGACTCTTGGACAAGGTGGTTTCTGGATGAGGTTCATTATGCATCTCCATACACCTTTGCTTCCAACAAGGCTTATTCATCTGGTACAGACACGAACGGCTGAGAGACAAGGAGAACACTCCACGGATTCAAACTTCTTCCTCTTCCAGAAACAGATCTCGGATGGATGTGTCTTCAATGTTATGGTCAAAATGAGAGTGAGACTGATGAGAGAGAGAGAGTAAACAAGAGACTTAGAGTTTAAGGAGACTAGAGCGAGAGAGACTAGGAGACTAATGAAGAAGAAAGGGGAAAACCCTCCCCCCATTCAACTTATCTATTCACTTGACAATACACCCTTTAAATAGAGAAATGAGATGACATAAGGGTTTACAGGAAATCAAGACAAGCATGTGAAGTCAACAAAAGGATAGGCGCTTAATTTGAATTCCTTGGCCAGAAATGCTCACTTGCTTGGACATCCTGTCACTTGGTGGTCGTCCAACAAATTAACTTGGCTAGGAATGACCCACCAAATCTCATGAATCTGTCCATAGATCAGTCTAGGTGTATAGTCCAACTTGCTCTTCCTTCCCAGCCTAAACCTTGTCTTGCCTGATCCTTTTTAGATACCATTCGGATCCCTTTCTCTTCCACAAAACATCCTGATCCCTTCTTCTTCCACAAATCTTCTTCATGACTTGGGGTGCAAGGTTTCACCATGGGAGTATACGGATTAGAGTTTGATCCGTACACTTTTCGCCCCAACTTTGCACAAACCCAAAACATGCTCAAATGGTCGAAAGTGAAGTTTTTGGGTCGACCTCGTCCGTACAGTCCGTATGGTACGAACGACCCGAACTTTGCACATCAACCATTTGCCTCCAAACTTCACCCAAGTCTTCTTCCTTCATTGTAAACCCTTCCCGGACCTCTTTCTAGCTCAACATTACCATCTGGACCTTCCTTAGTTCATGACAGAACTTCCACAATGGTTTGGTCCTCTCTTTGCACATAACCTAAAGTGATCAGTTTATCACTTCAGGTTTAACACTCCCACTCAAGCTTGACTCTATAGATCCTGAGTCAAGATTGGAACCCTGAAGTCACTCCTCATTAAAAACCTTATCAAAGAAAACCCTCCTTACGGATAAAACCTTGATAAGGAGAAAATTAAAATCATTCAAGGCCTAGGGCTGGCCATTGAGTTCTTTGTGTCAACCAGTGTGAAGGATACAAAGATCTCTGGATCATGGCCTTACTGGTGCAGCAATGATCAACACATCTTGCGCACTCATCAACCTTCTCTTGGCCTCTTCATAAACCCGGTTTGGGTCCTTGATCATCTTCAGTGAGGCTCAAGCCATGGTATTCTTCAACTCAGCCTTATCTTGGTCTCTCCCCCTTTCACATATCCTCCTGATAGGTTCAAGTGCTCGGACACACCATATCTTCCTTGATAGAGTAACCCGTACCTGATACATCATTCCACAAGTGTATCAATCCTCAAGAGATAAGCCTATCATGTTTGTATATAATGATTAGATCAGGTTTACTCCCTTGTTTAAATGGTGAGGAGTGGCTTCCTTTAACCAGCCACTTGAATACCTCACTGCTAGAACTCTCTCGGATCACTGAAGCTCTTCAACAGTAAGGAAGCCTCTAAACCCTTAATAAGAGCTTGTGTCTTTATTTGGTTGTGCATTGAGTGATGTTTGTGTCCCAGGATCTCTTGGCTTGTTTATTGCCTTGTCTTGTGTTACTGGTTGCTTGTGCCATAGCTTATCCATCATAGATGCCTTGAAGCATTTAGAAGATTGTCTAAGCTCTTGCATCATTGTTTTGATAATCTGTTATGCGTAAGAATCAGTGATGAGCCTTTGGTGAGGAGATTCAATTGTCCCTGATTCTTTTGAAGGAAGATCTGATGGTTTTGAGAGAGATCTGGGTTGAATTTGATGATGATATATGGTTTGGTGGGATGATCTTCAGAAGATCTATGGACTGATGAGATCTTCTGTAGATGTGTCTAATATCAAGAGAATGAACTCTGTTTAGGTCAAAGACAAGTTTTGCAATCAGAGAATGAACTCTTAGCAATCAGTGTTCAAAGATGAACAAGGGATTCACAGATTTAAAGAGAATTTTTTATAAAAAAGGTGAATAATTTTTTCAGAGAGTTCTCAAGAGTTTAAGTAGCAGAAATATAAGTTGAAAGGTCCTAATACTTGTAGAAACTCGAAAATAAAGAAGTCGTAAGACTTAGACAAGTCCAAAGACTGAATAAGTGAAAAGTTGACTGTGTTCCTTGGCTTGATTTCCAAGTTTGTTTGGGTCTGGTTCAGAGTAAACCAAAGCAGCAATTGATTTCTTCAGTCTTCTGGTTTGTGATCTAGTAACTGGGCCATTAGACAAGCAGAATGGATCCTTGTCTTGATTGGTTTTGGTTGGGTAAGATGCATTTGATCCATGTGAAAGATTGGGTCAAAATTTATCATCATCAGCTAGTCCCATCAGGCCTTGAGTATCAATCTGGTTCAGCTCATCTAGCTCCTCTTCAGTGTCACTCTCATTCAGCTCCAGTTCAGTTATTGGTTTTGTCATGGTTGCATCATCCCCTCCTCCTTTAAAAATATTTGACCTCAAATCCGAATCATCTACACATAAAGGGATCAAGTGAGCAACATTGAAAGTAGAGCTAACATCATACTTACCTTGAAGATCAATTTTGTAGGCATTGTTGTTGATTCGTTCCAACACTTTCAAAGGTTCCATCTCTTCTTGGCAAGAGTTTTGACTTTTTTTCTGCAGGAAATCTATCCTTTTTCAAGGAAATTGACACCAAATCTACTGGTTCTAGTATCAACTCAAGCCTCTTCTTGTTGGCATGCTTCTCATACTCTTTAGTCCTTTCTTCAATATTCTTTTTAACCTGTTAATGCAAAGATACCACATACTCGGCATTGGCCTTTCCATCAAGGTTAGTCTGCTCATTAAGAGGCAAAGGCAACAAATCCAGAGGGGTCAAAGGACTAAAACCATACACAATCTGAAAGGGAGAGAACATTGTAGCCCTATGCACTGATTGATTGTAAGGAAATTCAACATGTGGCAGACAATCTTCCCAAGACTTAATGTTTTTTCTTACCCACAATTTTTAAGAGAGCAAATAAATTCATATTGACTACTTCAGTTTGCCCATCTGTTTGTGGGTGACACATAGTTGAGAACAAGAGTTTAGTTCCTAATCTAGACTAGAGAGTCTTCCAAAATTATCTGAGGAACTTGGTATCTTTATCAGCCACAATAGTTCTAGGCACTCCATGTAAACGCACTACTTCCCTAAAGAAAAGATCAGCAACATTTACAACACTTCAGTCTTATTGCAAGCAATGAAGTGAGCCATTTTAGACAACATGTCAACAACAACAAAGATAGAATCTCTGCCTCTCCTAGTTCTAGGCAATCCAATCCATTGAAAGATCAACCCATGGAGCATTAGGAATAGGAAGAGGAGTGTGCAAACCTTGAGGTCGGGTTTTGGCTTTGGCTTGAGTACAAACTATACATTTTCTGCAATGCTTGTCCACGTCCTTTCTCATGCTTGGCCAGAAGAAATGTTCTTTCAAGATGTTGAGGATTTTAGCTATACCGAAGTGTTCCATCAGGCCTCCTCCTTGTGATTTATTGACATAAAATTCCCTCAAAGAACATTTAGGCACACACAAACGGTTTTCAAAGAATAGAAACCCATCTGATTAGTACTACTTTCCACTTGAATGAATCACACTATTTTAAAAATATTCTTTGAAATCAGTATCGTCAGATTGTAAGTTATCACTTGTTCAAAACCTAACAACTTAGTTTCCATTGAAGATAGCAAAGTATACCTTCTAGACAAAGCATCAGCTACCACATTTTTTTTTACCTTGCTTGTAATGAATAACATAAGGAAAGTTTTCAGGAAACTCAACCCATTTGGCATGGCACTTGTTCAGCTTGTGTTGACCCTTTAGATGTTTGAGAGACTCATCATCAGTGTGTATCACAAACTTTTTAGGCCATAGATAGTGCTGCCAGGTTTCAACAGCTTTGGCAAGGCATAAATCTCCTTGTCATAAGTGGGATAGTTCAGCATAGCTCGACCAAGTTTCTCATTGAAATAGGCGATTGGGTTCTTCTCCTGCATCAGCATTGCTCCAATTCCTACACCAGATGCATCACATTCAATCTCAAAGGTCTTAGAAAAATCAGGAAGAACGAGTAACGGAGCATTAATCAACTTCCCTTTCAGGTTTTGAAAAGCTTCTTCTTGCGCTTTTTCCCATTTAAAACCCACGTTCTTCTAGATAACTTCAGTGAGAGGTGCTGCAATGGTGCTAAAGTCTTTGAAAAACCTTTTGTAGAATCCAGCCAGTCCATGGAAACTTCAAACTTCACTCACACTCTTAGGACTTGGCTAATCTCGGATGTCTTTCACCTTTTCTTTGAAATCTAGAGTATAATATGGGTAAAGGATGAAAGAAAATAATCTCGAGTATAATACTCTTCTCACGCTGATCTTGCTCACTCCCCCTTGTGGAAATAAGTCTAAATAAAGAGGAGGATTAGAGTATGGATTTATCAGGAGTAAACAAGGAGGAGAAATGAAATGAGGTCGACCTGTCTGTACAAGGCATACAAGTCCATACAGGCCGTACAAAGCCGTACAAGGTCGACCGTAAGAAGGGTAAAACCACTAAGGTGGAAATCAACCTGGGGAAGTAAACTTGGCGAGTCACCACAGATAGTTACCTTCCTATCCGAACGCTGGAGAGGATAAGGTCCGCGTGGACAGGCTGTCCAAGGCTGGAGCATCTGGTCCAAGATTCCTTGATGCTCTTCCCCTCTCGTCCACAAGTTTGAATTAGGGGCTCTTTTATCCTTGACCGGCCACGTTTCCACTCTCTTTGCCTTTGATTTATTTGTAAAGCGTACTCCCTATATATTGTTACTCCCTCTCGAAATATTAACCAAGGAGAATAATTTCTCTCTTCTTCTCCATTTATCTCCAGTTCTTCATTTCTTCTTCTTAGTTCTAAACGGAAGTATCATCATTTCTCATCAAACCTTCTCATTTTCGTCCATTTCTGTAGTAATTATCAAATATCATATGGTATCAGAGCCAAGTTGCTCGCATATCAAATACTCTATCCTAAGTTCAAGTTTCAACCTTTCAAGGTGATACCTTCAAGCTCAAGCCTTTCTAGATGGAAAACCTCAAAAACCTTGCGATTCCAGTTACTCTCAAAGGGATGAACTACTTACTCTGGTCGCGGTTGGTGAAAACAGCTCTAGAAGGCAAAGGCTTATGGAGCCATGTCACGAGCTCTGAAGCACCAAGACAGACGACCCAAGAAGGTGACAAGGAGATTATCACAACTGATTTTGCAAAATGGGAGCAAGAAGACATGATGGTTATAACCATCCTCCAAATCTCTCTGGATACTCCCATCCGCCAAGAAGATATGGAGTTCACTCAACACTTGGGAAAGTTGTGGACTTTATTGTCTGAACTTGAGATGTTGAGGCCAAACTCCATGGATCCAGATGTGCTTGAAAAAAGGCGTGAACAAGACAAGGTGTTTTGGCTCTTGCTCACTCTCAATCTAGCATACAACGACCTCATAAAAACACATCCTGATATCCGAGAAGCTTCCATCCCTTGAGAAGTTTGTTCACAAATCCTGAAGGAGCAAGGCTCTCTTGATCTATTCGGAGGAAAAGGAGACCTTGCTTTGGCAAACAAAGCTGTTGAAACAACTCAAGCAAAACCTCAGGAAAACCGACTGTCTTACAAAGACTGAAGACCGAAGGACTGGTGGATGTGAGCATTGCAAGCGCAAAGGACATAGGAAGGAGCAGTGCTGGATCCTCCACCCACATCTCAAACCGGCCAAGTTTTCTGCTAGAGACCGAGATGCAAGAGCTCAGTTCACAAGTGGCATGATGGAGCAGGAACAACCCGCAAGCACCTCAACCGGCCAGACTGAAGGAGCCAAAGCTCTCACCACTCATGGCACCTTGAAGAGAAATGATGATGATCTAGTGAGGAGATCTAAACAAGACCTTCTCATTAAAGCCTTCAAAGAGTACTCTAGTATGGTAGTAGGAAGCTATTTAGATACTTTCAGGGTGTTTACTTTTGTTGGAACCTTGCTTGCTGGATCTAGAATTCAAAACATTGATAGTATATCTTTTTGCTGCATCTACATTACCTAAACCTCTAGTCATTGATTCTGGTTCATCTCATCATATGATAAGCGACACTAGATTAATCAAGGATATATAACCGGCTTTAGGACATGTCATGATAGCAAATGGAGATAGGATACTTATTAAAGGGATTGGTAACTTGTGCCTATTTGAAAAGAACTCTAAAGCTTTCTATATACCTGATTTCACATCTAATTTGCTTTCTGTCAAAATAGCAACTACTGATCTAAATTGCAAAGTTACTTTCAGTCCTAATGATGTGATATTTCAGGATATTGAGAACAATAGATTTATTGGAAAGGGGATCACAAGAGAAGACATTTATATGCTTGAAGATGTCAAGCGCCTATCTGATTTGAATTGCGCATTTAGTTCCATTCCTGTTTTGAATAATGATGCATTGTGGCATGGTAGACTAGGACATCCACATGGTAGAGCTTCGAACATGATATTTCCTAATGTTTCTTTCAAAAACAATCATTTTGAAGCTTGTATTTTGGGTAAACATTGCAAATTAGTCTTTCCAAGGTCTGGAACCATTTACGAAAACTGCTTTGATCTTCTGCATTCGGATGTGTGGACTGCCCCTTGCTTATCTAAAGAGAATCAAGCGTATTATGTTACTTTCATTGATGAAAAATCGAAATATACTTGGATCACCCTTATTAAGTATAAGGATATAGTCTTAGAGGAATTTAAAAAATTTCAATCATATATTGCTAACAATTACAATGCCAAGCTCAAAATTTTTAGATCAGATAATGTAGGGGAGTACACCGGCAAAGCTTTCAAGGATCACCTAGCCCAGGAAGGGATCATTCACCAGACAAGTTTCCCCTACACTCCTCAACAGAATGATGTATCTGAGAGGAAGAACCGTCTCCTTATGGAGGTTGCAAGGTCGATCATGTTTCATAGACATGTGCCAAACAGGTTTTGGAGTGATAAAGTCATCTCTGCTTGCTACCTAATAAACCGAACCCCCACAAGAATTCTGAAAGATGTCTCTCTATTTGAGGTCTTCAACAAGATCAAGCTATCTCTTGATCATCCTCGGGTGTTTGGGTGCCTTTGTTATGTCCTAGTCCCACGTGAAATGAGAAACAAACTCGAGCCAAGGAGTTCCAAAGCAATGTTCATTGGGTACTCTACTACTCAGGAAGGGTACAAATGCTATGATCCGATAACAAAGAAGGTCTCAGTGTCTAGAGATGTAAAGTTTGTTGAAGGAAGAGGGTAGTATGAAGAGAGCAAGTGGGATGACCTCAAGGATCTCACTCAAGACCCTACTGACCGAGCTCCAATTCTAAGGATCATCCTAGAGAGCTTGGGTATCAACATCTCCCGGGATCAGGAACCTAGCCAACAACCAATATCACCACCTCAAGAAACCAGAACTAATGAAGATATCTGGGTTGATCATGAGGGGGGAAATGAAGAACATCTTGACCAGAACCAGGAAATCTCAGTACAAGACTCAAATCACCATGATCAAGCTGGCTCTCAACAAGAAGAAGTGGGGAATAGTAGCGGAGAGGTATCAGAAACATCTGCTCAGGAACCTGTACCAGAAGCTCAACCACCGAGAAGAAGTACCAGAACCAGGCACCATCCGTCCCATTGGAAGAACACCAGGGTTTATTTCATTGCGGAAGCAGTGGCAAGCCCTCTATGAGGTACATGCTCTTTGGCTTGTTATCCAACCGAACATCAAGTATTTATAGGAGTACTGGATGGAGAAGAAGTCCCATGCAGTTATGAAGAGGCAATGAAGCAAAAGGTGTGGAGAGAATCAGTAGACAGTGAAATGGATGCCATAATCAAAAATGTAACTTGGTTTGAAGCAAAATCACCAAGAGGGAAGAAAGCAGTCACAAGTAAATGGATTTTCACCATCAAGTAAAATGCGGATGGCACAACTGAGAGGTACAAGACTAGACCAGTAGCTAGAGGATTCACTCAAACTTATGGTGAAGACTACTTGGATACCTTTGCACCAGTGGCCAAACTTCACACTATCGGCATTGTGCTCTCTATTGCAACCAACCTGGAATGGGGACTATGGAAAATGGATGTCAAGAATGCCTTTCTTCAAGGAGAGCTTGAAGATGAAGTCTACATGCATCCACCTCATGGTCTTGAGAATTTGGTGAAGCCTGGAAATGTCTTCCGGTTGCAGAAGGCAATCTATGGTCTCAAACAATCTCCCAGAGCCAGGTACAACGTGCTGAGTACTACCTTGATTGGCCGAGGCTTCGTGAGATCAGACCTCGACCACACTCTCTTCACTCTCACATCACCCTCAAGTATTACTTTTATCCTTGTTTATGTTTATGATATCATCATAACAGGGAGTGACAAATATGGTATTCAATCTACTAAAGACTTCCTTAAATCTATGTTTGATATCAAGGACTTGGGTAACCTAAAGTACTTCCTTGGAAATGAAATTTGTCGATCCATCGATGGACTATTTTTTTCCCAAAGGAAGTACACACTTGATCTATTGAAGGACGCAGGTACAGTAGATGGGAAACCAGCCAAAACGCCATTGGAGGAAGGTTACAAACTAACACCTAAGGGGTAGATTGAAGAGATCAAGCCATTTGAAGATGCCAAGTTATACAGAAATATGGTTGGGAAGCTCATCTTCCTCACTATCACTCGACCGGATATTTGCTATGCGGTAAACAAAGTGACCAGCACATGCAAACTCACAAGATGCTTCATTGGAGTATGGTGGAACAGATACTAAGGTACCCTAGTGGCTCACCTGGCCAAGGAGTCTGGATGGGGTGTAACAAGAGCACAGTGCTGGTTTGATATTGTGATGCAGATTGGGCAGGAGATAGAGTTGATAGGAAAATCGACCACCAGGTATTGCACTTTCATTGGACGCAACCTGGTGACTTGGAAGATCAAGAAGAATAAGGTGGTGTCCTGCTCCAGTGCTGAAGCTGAATATAGGGAAATGAGGATACTGTATAGTGAGCTGGTTTGGATCAAAGGGATCCTCAAAGATATAGGTATTGAAGTCATCAACCCCATCACCATGCATTGTGAAAATCAAGCAGGTATTCATATAGCATCGAACTCGGTCTTCCATGAGAGAACAAAGCATATAGAGGTGGATTGCCACAAAGTCAGGCAGCTGGTGGTTCAAGGAGTGATCCTTCCTTGCTATACCAGAAGTGAGGATCAACTGGCTGATGTCTTAACCAAGGCTGCAAGGCAAAATACAATCGAGTCCATTCGTTCCAGATTGGGACTCGTTGATCTTTCTCATCCATAGGCCCCTACGCCATGAAGACTCCACTCTTTCCCCTTCATTAGAGTTTTATCCCATTGGGTTTTCTTTGATGAGGTTATTAATGAGGGGGCTCTTCATGGATATCTAAACTTGATCGGTTCCTTTGATCAATCTTGAGGGGGAGTGTGGAAATGAGTCCAAATAAAGAGGAGGATTAGAGTATGGATTTGTCACGAGTAAACAAGTAGGAGAAATGAAGTGAGGTCGACCTGTCCGTACAAGGCCGTACAAGTCCGTACTTGCCGTACAAAGCCGTACAAGGTCGACCATACACTTCTCGACCAAGGAAGAAGGCTAAAATGACTAAGGAGGAAATCAACCCGGAGGAGTAAACTTGGCGAGTTACCACACTGAGTTACCTTCTTATCCGAACGTTGGAGAGGATAAGGTCCGCGTGGACAGGCTGTCAAAGGCAGGAGCTTCTGGTCCAAGATTCCTTGATGCTCTTCCCCTCTTGTCCACAAGTTTGAATTAGGCGCTCTTGTATCCTTGGCCGGCCACATTTCCACTCACTTTGACTTTGATTTATTTGTAAAGCTAACTCCCTATATATTTTAACTCACTCTCGAAATATTAATAAAGGACAACCATTTCTCTCTTCTTCTCCATTTCTCTCGAGTTCTTCATTTCTTCTTCTCTAGTTCTAAACGAAAGTATCATTATTTCTCACCAAACCTTCTCCTTCTCTTCCATTTCTTTCTTACTTATCAAATCTCATACCCCTTTCACCTAACCTCTTGTAAGGTTGAAGTGCTCGGACAACCAGGTTTTTCTCCATTCAGTATCACCCATCTTCATGCTAATCCTTTGCTGCTTTTTCTCCTTGAATAACCACCAAGGACTCTTACTTAACAGATAATTGAGGCTTCTCAATATTTGGAAGAGGGGAAGAGTGGCAGAGTAGTGGAAACTACAACAAGTAAGAAACCAGAAGAGTTGTTTAGTGAAAACTAAAAAAGAATCTTAGTTTCAACGAGTAATAAAGACTTTAAGAGACATTAGAAGAGATTTGGAAGAGATTTGAGACTAAAGGTCGAGCCTTTGTAAAAAAAAAATTTTGGATCCTCAAGAAAACTAGAAAGAAAAGAAAGAGACTCGAAATTATTGCTTATTGATTAATGAGGACGGGTTACAAATATATAGAGAAGGGCTATAACGGATACATGATAAGGTCTATAACGGATACAAGATAAGGTTTCAACTTGATCGGGTGAATTCAAAGGCGGGGAGCGTCCCGTTTGAAATCTTGTGGACGAGAGGCTCTACACGCTTGATCCGTTCAGCATCTTTACCAGATTCCTTCCTTTCCAGTTGTGCCAGTCTGTGAAGGGAAGAGATTAAATTAGCCATAAGGTTCGCTGATCCTAGATGCGGAGTAGAAAGGTAAATGATCAACTTAACTTCTCCAACTAAACAGGTTTCACCTTTGGTCGAGCTTTTCACTTTTGGTTGACCCAAAGTTGTACGGCCTTGTACAGATCATTTGTACGGCCTTGTACGGACACTTTGATTTCTCCTTATCCTGATTTCTCAAGCCTTCTCTAATCTTTTTATCCTCATTTCTTATTTGGTTCAACACTCCCCCTCAAGCTTGACCAAGGGAAACAGTCAAGCTTGGATGCCATGAGATCTTCCTCATTGGAAAACTTGCCAAATAAAACCCTCATTAGGGAAAAAACTTTAGCAAGAAAATGAGTAAAGACCTCATGACAAAGGGGACTAGTTGCGCCTGGTAAGATCAATGAGTGCCAGACTATGATGGATGGACTCAAGTGTCTTATGCCTCGAAGCTTTAGTGGATACATCGGCCAATTGATCTTCACTTCGAGTATACTAAGGTAGAACCACTCCTTGGACTAACATGTTCCTCACCGTGTGGCAGTCAACTTCAAAGTGCATGGTTCTTTCAACGAACACCGAGTTGGAGGCAATGTGGATTGGTGCTTGGTTGTCACAATACATGGTCATTGACGACTGATCTATCTCCAAATGCTTCAATATACCCTTGATCCAAACTAGCCCATTAGTCAACTTCAACATGGCCCTATACTAAGCTTCAGCACTCGAGCATGTCACCACCTTCTGCTTCTTGCTCTTCCAAGTGACTAAGTTCCCACCAATGAAAGTGCAATATGTTAAGTTGAGGTTCATATTTAATTAAGAGAAAGAAGGAATAAAGGAGAAGGTTTTGGGTCGACCTTGTTCATACAGTTTGAAAACGCTGTACAATCCGTACAAGGTCCACCAAAAACACTCGACCAAGGAAAGTTACCATTCGGGTAAACCAAAGTTACCCGATCACTTTCCTTATGCGTAACCTTATCTATCCGTCGAAAAGGAAGAAAGTCCCCCGTGGACAGGCTGGCACGATCTGGGAAGGATCAGCATCTTGTCAAAGATGATGATACCATTTACATGGCCAAAATGGCTCGGTTTGAATTTGGCGCACCCATACTCGACCACAGCCACATGTTTCTCTTCCTTTAGTCTATGGAAACCCTTGTATGACTCTCTATATATAATCAATGAGAAGAGTAGACAGTTCTCTCTATTTTCAGTCTTAAAATGTTCTTCACCAATATTCCTGACACATAGTCTCAAATCGATTCTAATCTTCTCTAATCTCTTCTAAATCTCTTTCTGGTTATATTTCTATCAAGATATCAAAATATCTTATGGTATCAGAGACAGTTTTGAGATAATTTGGGCTCGTGTTCATCAGATGAAGAAGTTCAAGGTCGAACCTTTTTGAAGATCCAAGGTGGTTATTTGTAGATCCGGGTAGAATACTGAAATTTGAAGCTTGTGCGTTGCGAAATCTTGAGTCTCTTCACGTTCATCCTTGAAAAGACTCATCTTTTCTACACGTTTATGGGTTCATTATTGTTCTAAGTTCAAGATATCATATTTACCAAGATTTTGAAGTCAAGCTGTTTGAAGATGGAGATTGTTAGCATGAAGGTTCCGGTTACTCTCAAGTGGAGTAACTATCTCTTGTGGTCTCGCCTAGTGAAGACTGTTTTGGGAAGTAAGAGTATATGGAATCATATCACACCTGGTGATATTCCAATTCTCATTACTCAGGAAGGTGACACTGAAGGTGTTACAAGTGAAGTGGAGAAGTGGCAGCAAGACGATATGTCGGTAATGACACTACTTCAGGGATCTCTTGAGACCTCAATCATGGAGGCTTATAGCTACTGTGAAACCGCAAAGGATCTCTAGGATACACTGAAGAAGGTGTATGGAAATATTTCAAACTTGAGCAGAGTGTTTGAAGTGAAGAGAGCAATCAATGGGCTGGTGCAAGAAGACATGGAGTTCACTAAGCACTTTGGGAGGTTCCGAGCACTTTGTTCAGAACTCGAGATGCTGGGCCAATCACAGTTGATCCTGATGAGCTGAATGAGAGGCGTGAGCAAGATAAGGTCTTTGGAATCCTACTCAACCAGAATCCGGCTACAGCCTCATCAAGCACATCTTGAGAGCTGAGAAACTCCCATCTCTGGAGGATGTTTGTGCACAGATACAGAAGGAACAAGGTTCTATTGGGCTATTTGGAGGTAAAGGAGAGCTCTCTTTGGCAAAACAAGCTGCACAAACCGATCAAGCTGAGCCTCCACTGGATAATAAGGCTGCTTACAACAAGTATGCAGAAAGGAGGTTCAATGGAAACTATGATCACTGCAAGAAGCATGGCCACAAGAAGAGTCAGTGCTGGATCTTTCACCCACATCTCAAACCGGCTAAGTTCATGAAGGAGAGAGAGGCTAGAGCTCACATCTCTGAGGGCTCATATGGTGCTGGTACAAGTAAGGAAAATGATGGTGATAAGAGAGAAACAAGTGATGGAAAGTCTCTGGTCGCTTACACTGGCATCACTAGCAGGAGGAATGATGAAGACTACATAAGGAGTTCTGAAATTGAAGCTCTCATCAAAATGCTCAAGGAGAATGGTAACACCTTTGGTAAACTTAATGGGTATTCGGTTGGTGCTTCCATGATTCCTAGTAGTCTAGAGAATATGAATGATGATGTTAGGACTGATAGAATTGGTAGGATGATAGAGAATGGAAGTATAAGTGATATACTAAGCCCTACATGTTCCACTCCTAGTTTTGCTTGTCATACTGCTAGTAGCTTATTGAAACCTTTCATAGTAGACTCTGGTGCATCTCATCACATGATAAGTGACACCCATTTGATTAAGGATATTTGACTGGCTAATGGTAATGTTATAATTGCTAATGGTGATAAGATACCTATTAGAGGAGTAGGTAATCTAAAACTGTTTACTAAGAACTCTAGAGCTTTCTACATGCATGTTCACATCAAACCTGTTGTCTGTTAAGAGATGCACTACTGATTTAAATTGTAAATTCATATTCATCATTAATGATGTGAAGTTTCAGGATATTGAGAGCAACCAGTTGATTGGAAAAGTGAGTTACCAAGGGAGAGTTATATTTGCTTGAAGAGCTTGCTCATGTTTCTGATTTTAGTTGTTCATTTACTTTTGCTTCTACTTTGAATAAGAATGCTTTGTGGCTAGCTAGACTATGACATCCTCATGTTAGAGCTCTAAACTTGATGTTACCAGGTGTTGTTTTTGAAAATAATGAGTGTGAAGCTTGCATTTTAGGCAAGCATTGTAAGACTGTCTTTCCAACATCATCTACTGTTTATGAGAATTGCTTTGACTTGATTCATTTTGATGTTTGGACTGCACCTTTCATATCTAGAGATAATCATAAGTACTTTGTGACATTCATTGTTAATAATCCAAATACACCTGGTTAACACTCATACCTTCAAAAGATAGGGTCCTTGATGCATTCAAAAGTTATCAATCTTATGTGACTAACCATTATCATGCCAAGTTTAAGAATTTTAGATCAGATAATGGAGGGGAATACACAAGCCATACATTCACGGATCACTTAGCTCAACATGGGATCCTACATAAAACCAGTTGTCCCTACACACCTCAGCAGAATGGTGTTGTTGAGAGAAAGAATCGCCACCTTATGGAGGTAGAAAGGTCTCTGATGTTTCAAACCAATTTACCAAAGAGGTTCTGGAGTGATGTTGTGGCCACAGCTTGTTACCTAATCAATCGCACACCCACCAAGGTCTTGCAAGATCAAGCTCCTTTTGAAGTTCTAAACAAGTACAAGCCATTAGTGGACTATCTAAGTTTCACACTCCTTGGATGCTTTTCGGGATTGTATGAGATAGATCCTTGCATAAACGAGTCAAAGACTCGAGTTTACCAAGGATTTTAGAGCGTATGATAACACAAGAGGCTGCGGAATGGCTTCTAGATACTCCTAGGTTGCAGATCGAATATGACATACCAAGCTAGGACCCTTAGACGCCAGATATAACTCACCAGCAAACTCTTTCACTCGACAAAGGCAAGGAAAAGATAGAAGACAAAAGGATATCGGTAAAAGCTAACTTGATACCTTAAGGGTTTCCGGACAACTATATATACAGAGACTTGTACCGGCACAAGCTCTAGTAGTTGAAGAGACACAAGGGAACACACTCCCCTGGCTTTAAAAACATAACATAAAACCATAGTCTAAAAATAACAAAAGGTAGAATTGTGGTCCGTCCTAATATGCATACATATCATGCATATACTAAGGTACATCAACTAGGTGATTTGTGAAGCAAACTAAGGCCTTGTTAAAAACCTATCTTTCGAAAACCCAATGGGACAAAACCAAAGGTAGGGAAAAAGCACACTTAGATTGCTTTCCTAGTTGATGATCAACTTGATAATAGAGTTGCTTGAATGGTGGTGAGTGTTTTGGTTAATCATGCTTCGACCAAGAAAATATTCTTGCATCCATGACATCTTAAGTAATCCTCCAATAGCCTACTTGAGCTTCTTTGATCTGGGATGAGTCATAGGTCCTTCAGAAATAGCCAAGTCATCTTCATCAGTTGGTTTGTTTATCATCTCATCACTCCATTAGTCGACTGGTCCATGATCACATCATCCCCTCCCTCTTGAAAAGGATATGTCCTCAAATCCGGATCATCTGCAACAAAAGGGATCAAGTAAGTAATTTTGAAGCTATTACTCACATCATACTTACCTTGGAGGTCCAACTTGTAGGCATTGTTGCTGATCTTCTTTATGACCTCAAAAGGTCCATCGACCCGCGGCATCAGTTTAGATTTCCTCTCATTTGGAAATCTTTATATCCTTAGATGTACCCATACTTGGTCACCAACTTCAAACACCCTCTCACGCTTTCCTTTGTTAGCATGTTTGACATACTGCTTTGTTATATCTGCAATTTTCTTCTTGCCATCCAGACTAATTCTTTCACACTCATGTAAAGGCATTTTATCCAAAGGAGAAGTGGGATTGAACCCATAAACAATTTCAAATGGCGATTACTTAGAAGCAGAATGCATAGCATGATTGTATGCAAATTCACAGTGAGGCAAATAGTCTTCCGAAGACTTCAGATTCTTTTTGGTGAATGCTCTCCAAAGAGTTCCTAGTGTTCTATTGAATACTTTGGTTTGTCCATCAGTTTGTGGATGACATGTGGTAGAGCAACTTAGTGCCTAGTTTAGACCAAAGATTTTCCCAAAAATAGCTAAGGAATTTTGCATCTCTATCTGAAACTATATTTCTAGGCATGCCATGCAAACCGACTATCTCCTTAAATAACAGATTGGCTACATGCAATGCATCATCAGTCTTATGGCAAGCTATGAAATGTGCTATTTTAGAAAACCTATCTACCACAACAAAGATAGAATCCTTTCCAGTCCTATTTCTAGGCAGTCCAACAATGAAGTCCATAGAGATATCATTCCACGGATTATAAGGAATGGGTAATGTAGTGTACAAACCATGGGATTGGACCTTATACTTAGCTTGTTTGAAAGTTGAACACCTTCCACAGAATCATTCAACATCTCTCTTCATATGCGGCCAAAAGAAGTGATCCTGCAAGACCTTAAGATTTTTGGCAATTCCAAAATTTCCCATAAGGCTTCCTCCATGGATTATGTAATACTCGATCCTGGATTCCTCAATCCAACCAGACCGCAGTCCCACTTAACCAATCCTACTTAGTTTGATTCCTTTACGTCCGGTTTTAAGTCCATTAATTTTCTAAGTTTTTCAACAATTGAGGTTCATACATTCAAACATCAGTACTGATTTCATATAAGGGTAAATTGATATTTTATAGATAAGTAAATGTGATCCATACAAAGTAATCAGTTTGCACACTACGCTATCTTAAGTTCATCATATCTGTTCTACCTAAACACATCACACATCCATCCTTGGCTTAAGTCCTCACGGTTCCATGGCTTTACCACGATCCTGAACAAGTCCTGGAACCACACAGTCACAACAGATCAATATATAAACCAATAACTTAACAAGTGATCTAGAAAAGAATGGTTCGGATCCTAAGAACACATCTCTGGCCCAAATCTGACCTACTCAAATAAATTCCCAAAACCTAATTAAAATTCATTACAATTCATGATAATACCCAACTAAGAGAATCCCCTAACCAGAATTGGCAGAACCGGCCTCGATCGTATAGATCTCGACCATGATCAGTCAAACCGGGCCAAAGTGATCATCATCAAATCAATTCCCTAAAACTAAATAAAATTCATAATAATTCATGATAAATCTCCACTAAGAGATTGCAATAATTGGATCTCAATAATTCCTTCATTAACTACTAGATCTCGACCAAACCAGTCCGGCCAAAGGCCATGGACTGTCCCACTGAACCGACCATGGCCTTGGTTCAGTGCCACTGAGTCTTAGGCGTACGTAACTCTGGGGAAAAGTCCTTCTTCTTCTCCTTCGCCTTATCCGTGTCTTTCTGCCTGGTTTCCATCAGTCCTGCCTGATCTTCCCACGGTCTAAATCCCACTGGAACAGACAATCACCAACACACACGGTTTGTTTTCCTAACCACCGATTTCTGTCTATCTCTTTCTCTGGTATGATTTTGGCAGAGGTTTGCCTTAAGACTTTCGTGCCATTCTCTGTGCCAGACACTATATATTTATATTGAATGTCCATGCCAACTTCCCCTTAGGCAAACAGGTACAACCGGAAGAGAGAACATGCATAACTGCCGCTCTTTGCATCTTTTCGCCCAAACTGCCCAAACGCCAATTGCAGGGCGTGTGGGCTATTCCTGGACAGCCCAATGCATCAGTTTGGGTCCTCAGTCCAGTACCAAGACCCACGGATCCTACCATGACCCATAGGCACCTGGTTGATCAGGCCACATCCAACCAGACCCAACAGCCGACCATGACCCGGCCACCACTGGCCCGGATCACAACACTCCACCAAGCTGAGATGAGCTGACTGCCAGCTGTCTCAGATGGGTGAGATAGTACTCCAGCTCCAGTGAGCTAGCTTACACTGTGTGAGCTACCTTCCAGCTCCATTTAGCTCCCTTGCACTGTGTGAGCTACCGTACAGCTCTCTTTAGCTAGTGCGAGCTCCATCTGACCCTTGTCCAGCTGCTGGATTACTTGTCGAGCTTCCCTTAGCTGGTTTGAGCTTCTTCCTTACCATTCTGGTTAAGTCTCAGCTATCTGATACCCTTAACCCCTTTACGGACCATGATACGCTTGTCTTTAGGCCTTATCACTTGATGGTGCGTCCCCTCGCACCATGGTCCGTCCAGCGACCTTATCTAGGATCGGGGGCATGACAGATTCCAAGACAAACAAGTCTCTGAAAGAGAAGTTAGGTACACACAAATGACTGAATAGAACAAGAATCTATCCTCCTTAAATTAATGTCCAGCAGCAAATTTTTCACAAGACTTGTATGCATTCCAAAAATCTTTGTCAGTTTCATACCGCTGAGTTGTTCAAATCCTAATAACTTAGCATCAAGACAGTTCAAGAGTACATACCTTCGTGATAGTGCACCAGAAACTATGTTTTCTTTACCTTGTTTATACTTGATGACTTCATGGAAAGTCTCAATGAATTCCACCCACCTTGCGTGTCTCTTTCAGAACTTTCTTTCTTCGTTTAGATACTTGAGGGACTCATGATCTGTGTGTATCACAAATTCTTTGGGCAAGAGGTAATGCTGCCATGTTTGTAAAGCTCTTACTAAAGCATACAACTCCTTGTCATAGGTTGCATAGTTGAGAGTGGCTCCTCCAAGAATTTTACTAAAGTAGGCTATAGCTATCCTTTCCTGCATCAAGTAAGTACCAATACCAATTTCTGAGGCATGACAGTCTATTTCAAAAGTTTTGGTAAAGTCAGGAAGTATAAAAAGGGGTGATTGAGTAAGCTTCTCTTTTAGGCATTGGAAAGCATTTTGTGGTGCTTCTCCCCACTTGAATCCGATATCCTTCTTTATCACTTTAGTTAATGGGGCTGCTATGGGGCTAAAGTCCTTGACAAAGCGCCTATAAAAACCAGCAAGTCCACAAAAAATATTTACTTCACCTACTGTCTTAGGACTCGGCCATTCGTGAATTGCTTTTACCTTTTCCTGGTCGACCTTTACTTCATATGCACTCACAACAAAACATATGAATACCAAGTTATCCGTACAAAAGTACACTTCTTCAAGTTGGCAATAGAGCTTTTACTTTCTCAAAAAATTAAGAACAGACCTAAGGTGTTCGATATGGTCTTATATACTCTAACTATAGACTAAAATGTCATCAAAATATACTACCATAAAGATGCCTATGAAAGATCTAGGCACATGATTCATCAACCTCATGAATGGACTAGGAGCATTTGTTAATCAAAATCTCATGGCTAACCATTCATATAGACCATGTTTAGTTTTAAATGCAGTTTTCCATTCATCAACCTATTTCATCCTAATTTGATGGTATCCACTTTTTAGATCAATCTTACACAAAATGCATGAGCCATGTAATTCATCAAGCATATCATCTAATCTAGGAATAGGGTGGCGATACTTCAATGTTATGTTGTTAATTTCTCTACAATCAACACACATGCGCTAGCTACCATCCTTTTTAGGAACAAGAAGAACTGGAACTGCACATGGGCTCAAGCTTTCTCGGATATGTCCCTTCTCCATCAGTTCCTCTACTTGTCTTTGCAGCTCCTTAGTCTCTCCTAGATTAGTTCTGTAGTCTGGGAAGTTTGAAAGGGTTGATCCAAGAACATAAGTTGCTTCATCTCTTGAAAGTGTTCATCTACGGACCTTGATCTTTGGGTGAGCTTCCTTAGTTTTTGTTGTAGATCACGATGATAGTGACTTGGAACAAACATTTTGTGCATGATAGATTTCATTTCTTGCCATGATTCAACCGGATACTCCTGGTTGCGTCTCCTAGTGGCCACCAACTGATCCCACTAGCTCAAGGCATAATCATAGAACTCGGTGGCTGCTATTTGGATCTTTTGAGCTTGGGTATACTGCTGACAATTAAAGACCAGCTTGATCTTCTTTTCCCACTCCAAATAAGCATTCGGATAACTCTTGCCATGGAAAGGAGGTATCTTAAGCTTTAGTCCAGCATGTTCATCCCTTTGATGTCTCCTACCCTCATGATCACCCCTATGTCTCGTCCGGCTATCTCTAGAAGAAGAACTATGATTGCATTCGTAGTAGTTGTCAGTGTCTTGTGAACCAGCATGTTCTCTATGGTTTCTCCTTGATTCTTCTTGCTCTTGTTGGATTTGAGTGCCTATTATAGAACAACAACTTAATGCCTAGTTTAGACCAAAGAGTTTTCCAAAAATAGCTAAGGAATTTTGCATCTCTATCTAAAACTATAGTTCTAGGCATGCCATGCAAATGGACTATCTCCTTAAAGAAAAGATTGGCTACATGAAATGCTTCATCAGTCTTATGGCAAGCTATGAAATGTGCCGTTTTAGAAAACCTATCTACCACAACAAAGATAGAATCCTTTCCAGTCCTAGTTATGGGCAGTCCTACAATGAAGTCCATAGAGGTACCATTCCACAGATGATAAGGAATGGGTAATGCAGTGTACAAACCATGGAATTGGACCTTAGACTTAGCTTGTTTGCAAGTTTCACACCTTCCACAGATTTGTTCCAACATCTCTCATCATGTGCGGCCAAAAGAAGCGATCCTGCAAGAACTTAAGAGTTTTGGCAATTCCAAAATGCCCCATAAGGCTTCCTCCATGGGGTTCCCTGACAAACAACTCTCTCAAAGAGGAGTTAGGTACACACAAAAGATTGCATAGAACAAGAATCCATCCTGCCTAAAGTAATGTCCAGCAGAAATTTCTTCACAAGACTTGTATGCATCCCAAAAATCTTTGTCAGTTTCATACATACCTTTGAATTGTTCAAATCCTAATAACTTAGCATCAAGAGTGTAAAGAGTACATACCTTCGTGATAGTGCATCAGCAACTATGTTTTCTTTACCTTGTTTATACTTGATGACATAAGGGAAAGTCTCAATGAGTTCCACCCACCCTGCGTGTCTCTTGCTGAGCTTGCTTTGTCCATTTAGATACTTGAGGGACTCATGATCCGTATGTATCAAAAATTCTTTGGGCCAGGGGTAATGCTTCCATGTTTGGAAAGCTCTTACTAAAGCATACAACTCCTTGTCATAGGTTGCATAGTTGAGACGTGCTCCTCCAAGCTTTTAACTAAAGTAGGCTATAGGTCTCCTTTCCTGCATCAAGACAGCAACAATACCAATTCCTGAGGTATCACATTCTATTTCAAAAGTTTTGGTAAAGTCAGGAAGTATATGAAGGGGTGACTGAGTAAGCTTCTCTTTTAGGCATTGGAAAGCATTCTCTTGTGCTTCTCCCCACTTGAATCCGACATCCTTCTTTATCACTTCAGTTAATGGGGCTGCTATGGTGCTAAATTCCTTGACAAAACGCCTATAAAAGCCAGCAAGTCCATGAAAACTCCTTACTTCACATACCGTCTTAGGACTCGGCCATTCTTGAATTGCTTTAACTTTTTCCTGGCCGACCTTTACTGCATCTACACTGACAACAAATCCTTGGAATACCAAGTTATCCGTACAAAAGTACACTTCTTCAAGTTGGCAAAAGAGCTTTTCCTTTCTCAAAACAATAAGAACAAACCTAAGTTGTTCTATATGATCTTTTATGCTCTTACAACAGATTAAAATGTCATCAAAATATACTACCACAAAGATGCCTATGAAAGATCTAACCACATGATTCATCAACTTCATGAATGGACTAAGTGCATTTGTTAATCCGAATGGCATGACTAACCATTCATATAGACCATGTTTAGTTTTAAATGCAGTTTTCCATTCATCAACCTATTTCATCCTAATTTGATGGTATCCACTTTTTAGATCAATCTTACACAAAATGCATGAGCCATGTAATTCATCAAGCATATCATCTAATCTAGGAATAGGGTAGCGATACTTCACTGTTATGTTGTTGATTTTTCTACAATCAACAAACATGTGCCAGCTATCATCCTTCTTAGGAACATGAAGAACTGGAACTGCACATGGACTCAATCTTTCTCGGATATGGCCCTTCTCCATCGGTTCCTCTACTTGTCTTTGCAGCTCCTTAGTCTCGACTAGAGTAGTTCTGTAGGTTGGTTGGTTTGGAAGTGTTGATCCAAGAACAAAATCAATTTGATGCTCAATCCCACGTATGGGTTGTAATCCAGTGGGATTATCCTCTTGAAACACATCTTCAAATTCCCGTAAAAGAGAGACAAGTTCACCCAGGTATGCCGGTGGGATATCAGTGATATTGAGTAGTGATTCTTTAAAAACAAGAAATAAAACAAGAGTTTGTGAATAGAGAGTTCTTTTGATTTCTCCAAGTTTGGCATAGACGTTATGCTGCTTGTTTTGATCTGGTTTAAGGTCGATTTCTTTCTTCTTTAGGAGCTGAAGTTGATCTTGTTGAACCTCCTTAGGAGTTAGAGGTACCAAGATAGTTTTCCTTCCTTTAAATTCAATGGAATGCTTGTTTGTATAACCATCATGTACCACACGTCTATCTGACTGCCATGGCCATCCAAGGAGAATGTGACTTGCTTCCATTGTTAACTCATCACACAAGGCTTCATCCTCATATTTCCCAATGGCTAGAGGCACCATCACTTGACTAGACACATTCTTCTCGCCTTCATCATTAATCCATTGTATTCGGTAAGGTTTTCGATGCCTTTGTACTTTCAACCCCAACTACTTTACTATTGTTTCACTAGCAACATTAACACAGCTTCCACCATCCACAATTAGACTACTTTTCCTTGCACCAAACACCTTGTATAGAAAAGTTTCTCACGTTGCTCAAGTTCCCCAGTTTTCCTTTGTAGGTTTTAGAGTCTTCTAGCCACCAACAGTCTTCCTTTCACTGGTTCTTATTCCTCATACTCTTCTCCAGACTGCTCATGATCACACTCGGATCTAAATCCTCAGACTCATATTCTCCATTCTCCAGTAGAATCATGATTCGTTTGTTGGTTCACTCATTGGCATAATGCCCTCTTCCTTGGCATTTGAAGAACATAACATCTCTAGCTCTAGAACTGGTAGCTTCGGCCTTCCCATTATCATCCAAAGATAGCACTCGGTTTTGCTTCTTCTTTAGGATATGCTTTATCTCCTTATTGTAGACCAGCTTCTCTTCTTTAGGTGTTTTAAACATTGAAGATCCATAGTAAGTACGAGAGTGTCCATTTCTCTTGAGTTGTTGTTCCACAAGGATAGCTTTGTGCAACATCTCTTTTAACTCAACATATTGTTGCATCTCTACATTGTCTTGAATCTCACGGTTGAGTCCTCCTAGAAACCGAGACATGGTGGGTTCTCTATCTTCAGAAATATTTGCTCTCAACATAAGTAGCTTCATCTCTTGAAAGTGTTCATCTATGGACCTTGATCCTTGGGTGAGCTTCCTTAGTTTTTGATGTTGATCACGGTGATAGTGACTTGGAACAAACCTTTTGCACATGATATATTTCATCTCTTGCCATGATTCAACCGGATACTCCTGGTTGCGTCTCCTAGTGGTCATCAACTGATCTCACCAGCTCAAGGCATAATCATAGAACTCGGTGGCTGTTATTTGGATCTTTTAAGCTTGACTATACTGCTGACAGTTAAAGACCAGCTCGATCTTCTTTTCCCACTCCAAATAAGCATCCGGATAACCCTTGCCATGGAAAGGAGGTATCTTAAGCTTTCGTCCAGCATGTTCATCCCTTTTATGTCTCCTACCCTCATGATCACCCCTCTGTCTCGTCCGGCTATCTCTAGAAGAAAAGCAATGATTGCGTTCATAGTAGTTGTCAGTTTCTTGTAAACCAGCATGTTCTCTATGGTTTCTCCTTGATTCTTCTTGCTCTTGTTCGGTTTGAGTGCCTCTTAGAGAACAACAACTTAGTGCCTAGTTTATACCAAAGAGTTTTCCAAAAATAGCTAAAGAATTTTGCATATCTATTTGAAAATATAGTTCTAGGCATGCCATGCAAATGGACTATCTGCTTAAAGAAAAGATTGGCTCCATGCAATGCTTCATCAGTCTTATGGCAAGCTATGAAATGTGCCATTTTAGAAAACCTATCTACCACAACAAAGATAGAATCCTTTCCAGTCCTAGTTATGGGCAGTCCTACAATGAAGTCCATAGAGGTATCATTCCGCAAATGATAAGGAATGGGTAATGCAGTGTACAAACCATGGGATTGGACCTTTAACTTAGCTTGTTTGCAAGTTGCACAACTTCCACAGATTCGTTCAACATCTCTCATCATGTGCGGCCAAAAGAAGTGATCCTGCAAGACCTTAAAGGTTTTGGCAATTCCAAAATGCCCCATAAGGCTTCCTCTATGGGATTCCCTGACAAACAAATCTCTCAAAGAGCAGTTAGGTACATACAAAAGATTGCATAGAACAAGAATCCATCCTGCCTAAAGTAATGTCCAGCAGAAATTTTTTCACAAGACTTGTATGCATCCCAAAAACTTTGTTAGTTTCATACATACCTTTGAGTTGTTCAAATCCTAATAACTTAGCCTCAAGAGTGTTAAAGAGTACATACCTTCGTGATAGTGCATCAGCAACTATGTTTTCTTTACCTTGTTTATACTTGATGACATAAGGGAAAGTCTCAATGAATTCCACCCACCCTGCGTGTCTCTTGCTGAGCTTGCTTTGTCCTTTTAGATACTTGAGGGACTCATGATCTGTATGTATCAAAAATTCTTTGGGCCAGGGGTAATGCTTCCATGTTTGGAAAGATCTTACTAAAGCATACAACTCCTTGTCATAGGTTACATAGTTGAGAGTTGCTCCTCGAAGCATTTCATTAAAGTAGGCTATAAGTCTCCTTTCCTGCATCAAGAAAGCAACAATACCAATTTATGAGGCATCACATTCTATTTCAGAAGTTTTGGTAAAGTCAGGAAGTATAAGAAGGGGTGACTGAGTAAGCTTCTCTTTTAGGCATTGGAAAGCATTATGTGGTTCTTGTCCCTACTTGAATCTGATATCCTTCTTTATCACTTTAGTTAATGGGGCTACTATGGGGTTAAAGTTCTTGACAAAGCGCCTAGAAAAGCCAGCATGTCCATGAAAAATCTTTACTTCACCTACTGTCTTAGGACTCGGGAATTCCTGAATTGCTTTTACCTTTTCCTGGTCGACCTTTACTTCATATGCACTCACAACAAAACCTAGGATTACCAAGTTATCCGTACAAAATTACACTTCTTCAAGTTGGCAATAGAGCTTTTCCATTCTCAAAACATTAAGAACATACATAAGGTGTTCAATATGGTCTTCTATGCTCTTACTATAGACTCAAATGTCATAAAAATATACTACCATAAAGATGCCTATGAAAGATCTAAGCACATGATTCATCAACCTCATGAATGGACTAGGAGCATTTGTTAATCTGAATGGCATGACTAACCATTCATATAAACCATGTTTAGTTTTAAATGCAGTTTTCCATTCATCAACCTCTTTCATCCTAATTTGATGGTATCCACTTTTTAGATCAATCTTAGACAAAATGCATGAGCCATGTAATTCATCAAGCATATCATCTAATCTAGAAATAGGGTGGTGATACTTCATTGTTATGTTGTTGATTTTTCTACAATCAACACACATGTGCCAACTACCATCCTTCGTAGGAACATGAAGAACTGGAACTGCACATGGGCTCAAGCTTTCTCGGATATGGCCCTTTTCAATCAGTTCCTCTACTTGTCTTTCCAGCTCCTTAGTCTCGACAAGATTAGTTCTGTAGGTTCGGAGGTTTGGAAGTGTTGATCCAAGAACAAAATCAATTTGATTCTCAATCCCACGTATGGGTTGTAATCCAGTGGGATTATCCTCTTGAAACACATTTTCAAATTCCTGTAAAAGAGAGACAAGTTCACTCAGGTATGCCGGTGAGATATCAGTGATATTATTTGTGATTCTTTAAAAACAAGAAATAAAACAAGAGTTTGCGAATAGAGAGTTCTTTTGATTTCTCCCAGTTTGGCATAGACGTTATGCTGCTGGTTTTGATCTGGTTTGAGGTTGATTTCTTTCTTAATTAGGAGATGAAGTTGATCTTATTGAACCTCCTTAGAAGTTAGAGCTACCAAGATAGTTTTACTTCCTTTAAATTCAAAGGAATGCTTGTTTGTATAACCATCATGTACCACACATCTATCTGACTGCCATGGCCGTCCAAGGAAAATGTGACTTGCTTCCATAGTTAACACATCACACAAGACTTCATCCTCATATTACCCAATTACTAGAGGCACCATCACTTGACTAGACACCTTCTTCTCGCCTTCATCATTAATCCATTGTAGTCGGTAAGGTTTTGGATACCATTGTACTTTCAACCCCAACTGCTTTACCATTGTTTCACTAGCAACATTAGCACAGCTTCCACCATCCACAATTAGACTACTTTTCCTTGCACCAAACACCTTGTATAGAAAAGGTTCTCATGTTGCTCAAGTTCCTCAGTTTTGGTTTGTAGGTTTAAGAGTCTTCTAGCCACCAACAGTCTTCCTTTCACTTGTTCTTCTTCCTCATACTCTTCTTCAAACTGCTCACGATCATACTCGGATCTATAATCCTCAGACCCATATTCTCCATTCTCCAGTAGAATCATTATTCGTTTGTTGGTGCACTCATTGGAATAATGCCATCTTCCTTGGTATTTTTAGCACTTAACGTCTCTAGCTCTTGAACTAGTAGCTTCGGCGTACCCTTTATCTTTTCCAAAGATAGAAATCGGTTTTGCTTCTTCTTTAGGATATGGCTTGCTCTCCTTAGTGTAGGCCGGCTTCTCTTCTTTAGGTGTTTGAAACATTGAAGCTCCATAGTTAGTACGAGAGTATCCCTTTCTCTTGAGTCGTTGTTCCACAAGGATAGCTTTGTGAAACATCTATTATAACTCAACATAGTGTTGCATCTCTACATTGTCTTGGACCTGACGGTTGAGTCCTCCTAGAAACCGAGATATGGTGGCTTCTCTATCTTCAGAAATATTTGCTCTCAACATAAGTAGCTCCATCTCTTGAAAGTATTCTTCTACGGACCTTGATCCTTGGGTGAGCTTCCTTAGTTTTTGATGTAGATCACGGTGATAGTGACTTGGATCAAACCTTTTGCGCATGATAGATTTCATCTTTTGCCATGATTCAACCGGATACTCTTGAATGCGTCTCCTAGTGGTCACCAACTGATCCCACCAGCTCAAGGCATAAACATAGAACTCAGTGGCTGCTATTTGGATCTTTTGAGCTTGAATATACTGCTGACATTTAAAGACCAGCTCGATCTTCTTTTCCCACTCCAAATAAGCGTCCGGATCAGCCTTGCCATGCAAAGGAGGTATCTTAAGCTTTATTCTAGCAAGTTCATCCCTTTGAAGTCTCCTACCCTCATGATCACGCCTCTGCCTCTTCCGGCTATCTCTAGAAGAAGAACTATGATTGCGTTCATAGTAGTTGTCAGTTTCTTGTGAACTAGCATGTTCTCTCCGGTTTCTCCTTGATTCTTCTTGTTCTTGTTGGGTTTGATTGCCTCTTTCTCTTCTTGATTCATGGCTATGGCCTTGACCAGTGGCTTGTCTGATCTCTTGCCTCATTTCATCATGAAGCTCCTTCATGCTAACTTTCATCATCTCAGCCATGGTAGGTACCATAGTTTGGTGTAGTTGCTCGGTCATTTGTTCTCTTAGCAGTTTGTTCTTTCGGACCAATTCTGCCTCTTCTTCTGATTCATTCAACATTGGTTCCTGGAATCAAAGATAAACTACACAAAACTAGTAAGAAGTTCAAAACAAAACGATAAAAGAAAACAAGTTTACTCTAACCAAATTTCAAAAAGAAACTTGATCAACAAGTAATGGAATTCAAAACGATAACTTACAAGATTTGATTATATTATAGATCTGAAACAACAGATGGTTATGGCTTAACAAAGATCAGAGTTATTCAGATCAAAGGATCAAATTGAAACACAACAAAACTTTTCACAATCCGGATCAACCAAATGGTAACGTATAACCCAAAGAATCGAAAGGTTTTAATGAAAACTGGGTTTAAAACTTGAAAATCGATTAACTTTAAGAAAATCAATCAAATATCTAACAATTCAGGACAATATTAAGGATAGATGAAACGATATTACTGAAGGAAAAAAGGATCGATCACAAGTAGACGGGTAGATGAACCGATCAAAGTGTAGATCGATGAACAAGCACTTAGTTTTCTCAGTTTCACAACTCAAACAAACAGATCTATCAAAATAACACACGAAGATGAACAAATCAATCGTTACAATCACAACAAAACACAAATCAATTGGAAACAAAAAGGATAAAAAGAACTCCCCTTCGAGAGACGCTCTGATACCACTTAACAGGCTCCTAGGATGCTTCTCTGGATTGTATTGGATAAATCCTTGCATAAACGAGTCAAAGACTCGAGTTTACCAAGGGGTGTGGATCAAATGGTGACACAAGAGGCTGCTGATAGTCTTCTTGATACTCCTAGGTTCTTGATCGGATATGACACACTAAGCTAGGACCCTTAGCCGCCGGATATATCTCACCAGCAAACTCTTTCACTCGACAAAGGAAAGGAAAAGAGATAGGACAAAAGGATTTAGGTAAAAGATAACTTGATACCTTAAGGGTTTTCGGATAACGATATATATAGAAAATTGTACAAGAACAAGCTCTACAAGGAGAAGAGACACAAGGGAACACACTCCCTTTGTTTTAAAAACATAACATAAAACCATAGTCTAAAAATAACATATGGTAGAAATGTGGTCGGTCCTAATATGCATACATATCATGCATATACTAAGATACATCAAATAGGTGATTTGTGAAGCAAACTAAAGCCTCGTTAAAAATCTATCTTTAGAAAACCCAATGGGACAGAACCAAAGGTAGGGAAAAAGAGCACACTTAGATTGCTTGCCTAGTTGATGATCAACTTGATAATAGAGTAGCTTGAATGGTGGTGAGTGTGTCTTGGTTGATCAAGCTTCGACCAAGACAATCTTCTTGTATCCATGACATCTTAAGTAATCCTCCAATAGCTTCCTTGAGATTCTTTGATCTGGAACGAGTCATAGGTCCTTCAGAAATAGCCAAGTCATCTTCATCAGTTGGTTTTTTCATCAGCTCATCATCTCCATTAGTCGACTGGTCCATGATCACATCACTAAGGGTGTTTGGGTGCTTGTGCTATGCACTGATTCTGTGAGAGATGAGAAATAAGTTGGAGGCTAAGAGTACAAAGGCAATGTTCATTGGCTATTCCACCACCCATAAGAGATACAAGTGTTATGATCCTGTTGCAAGAAGGGTTTTGGTGTCTAGATATGTGAAGTTTATAGAAGCAAGGGGGTACTATGAAGAGAAGAATCAAGAAGAGTTGAAAGACCTTACCTCGGATAAGGCAGCAACTCTAAGAATCATTTCGGAAGGTTTTGGTATTGCAGTCACCAAGAACCCGAATGGAAATGGTCATACAAGGACAAATGAAGCAAACCAGTCTCCCCACCCTGGTCATGAGGGGGAAATACTGAAAACCAGGAAGGCGAAAGCTCAGATGGTCATGAAGAATTTGATTCTGGTCGAGAAGAGTTTGTCTCTCCAGAAGAAGATGGAAGTTCAGATTCTCATGATCAAGGTCGTGAAACACAAGAAGATCAAAAGGGTTCCGGGTATCAAGAGGAAGAAGAGTCTGGAGATGGTGTGGTGTAACAAAAACAACAACACCAACCATTGATCGGAGGAAGACCAGACTGGTTGCAAGAGGCTTCACCCAAACGTATGGAGAGGATTATGTTTACACCTTTTCACCAGTTGCAAAGCTTCATACCTTTAGAATCATCATGTTCCTTGCGGTTAACCTCTAGTGGGGTCTTTGGAAAATGGATGTGAAGAATGCATTCCTACAAGGGAAACTTGAAGATGAAGTCTATATGCATCCTCCACAAGGCCTAGAACACTTAGTGAAGAAAGTAAATGTGTTAAGGCTCAAGAAGGCACTCTATCGTCTAAAGCAGTCCCCAAGAGCATGGTACAACAAGTTGAGCACCACTCTAAATGGAAAAGGGTTCAAGAAGTCTGAACTGGATCACACTCTATTTACCCTCCCGACCAAATCAGGTGTTGTAGTCCTTCTTGTGTATGTTGATGATATCATCATCACAGGAAGTGATAGCGCTGGTATCCAATCCACTAAGGATTTCCTTAAATCTGTTTTTGAAATTAAAGATCTGGGAGAGATGAAATACTTCCTTGGTATTGAGATATGTAGATCCAAGGAAGGATTATTTCTGTGCCAAAGAAAGTATACACTTGATCTTTTGAAAGATGCAAGTAAGTATGGAGGGAAGACAGCAAAGATACCATTAGAGGATGGGTATAAGGTTCCTTGTGAGGGGGAGACTGAAGACAGAAAACCATTCCATGATCGTAAGCTCTATAGGAAGCTTGTTGGTAAGTTGATCTACCTAACCATCACACGACCTGATATTTGCTTTGCTGTGAACCAGGTGAGCCAACACATGCAATTTTCAAAGGAGCATCACTGGAACATGGTTGAGATGATCTTGATGTATCTCAATGGGTCACCAAACCTTGGAGTCTGGATGGGATGCAATAGAAGCACAGAAATGATGGGCTATTGTGATGCCGATTGGGCAGGGGATATGATGGACAGAAAGTTGACCACTGGTTATTGCTCCTTTTTTGGTTGGAACTTGGTTACATGGAAGAGCAAGAAGCAGAAAGTGGTCTCATGTTCAAGTGCAGAAGCTAAGTATAGAGCAATGCTTAAGGTTACAAACGAGTTGGTGTGGATCAAAGGCATATTGAAGCATGTGGAGATAGATCAGTCTACACCAATGACCATGCATTGTGACAATCAATCAGCAATCCATATTGCCTTCAACTTAGTATTTCATGAAAGGACCAAGCACATTGAAGTCGATTGCCACAAGGTTAGACAGATGATTGTGATAGGAGTGATCTTGCCATGCTACATAAGGAGTGAAGATCACTTGGCAGATGTGTTCACAAAGGCGGCTAGACAGAAGACAATGGAGTCCATTCATGTTCAGTTTGGGCTCATTGATCTAACCCAACTTAGCTAATCCCCTGTTACGGGGTCTTTACTCTTTTTCCCTCATCAAGGTTTTATCCCCAAAATGGATTTTCCTTGGTGAGGTTTTTACTGAGGAAGACCTCATAGCCTTCCAAGCTCGACTTGTTCCACATGGTCAAGCTTGAGGAGGAGTGCTAAGTTGAGGTTCATATTATGGTTAAGAGAAAAAGGAAGAGAGGAGAAGGTTTTGGGTCGTCCTTGTTCGTACAGTCGTACAATCCGTACAAGGTCGACCAAAACACTGGACCAAGGAAAGTTACCATTCGGGTAAAACCAAATTTACCCGACCACATTCCTTAGGAGATAACCTTATCCATCCGCTGGGAAGCATCATTATCTTTTCAAAGATGATGATACCATTTACATGGCCAGAATGGCTCGGTTTGAAGTAGGTACGCCCATACTCGACCACAGCCACATGTTTCTCTTCCTTTAGTCTCTTGAAACCCTTGTATGACTCTCTATATATATGTTTCGAGTGTCAATGAGAAGAGTAGAAAGTTCTCTCTATTTTCAGTCTTAAAATGTTCTTCATCCCTCCCTACACATAGTCTCAAATCGATTCTAGTCTTCTCTAATCTCTTCTAAATCTCTTTCTGGTTACATTTCTATCAAGATATCAAAAGATCTTATGTTTTTTAAGAGAGAAATTATGAGGGTGCTTGTGTAAAGGGATGTGAAGTTTGTAGAGGAAACAAGATTTTAGGAGGAGAAGAACCAAGGAGAGCTCAAGGACTTGGCTTTTGACAAGGCAACCAACTTTAGAATTATATTGGAAAGTCTTGGGATTAACTTATCCTAGGATCCGAAGAGTGGAGGAGGAAAACAACAAGGTTTACCCACTGCTACTGTGGATGGTCAAGAACCCCACCTCTACCATGAGGGGGGGGGAAATGAACCTGATGCTAATGATAAATATGAGGGAGGATTGTTGACATGAATAAATAAACTACAAGGAGAAATTTTGACATTGTTGACATGAAGACATCAAGAGATAAAAGACAATACAATCAGAAGAAGAAGCAGTGTTTAAGTGAAGTTTGTGGAACAAGGTTCCCTAACTTGGCGTGCAAGTCAAGAGGAAGTGCTAAATGGATCAGAACTGGTTACCTTAACCAGAAGACTTCACTCTGGTCTCACCAAGACTATATGGACGTTGGAGACAAGAAAGAAGTCGCATGTGAGCTGAAGAATTTGAATCCTTGGGACCACTTCAGACATGTCCCTTTCTATGCTGCTGGCTGAGCCAATTTGGTTGTTTCTGATGTATTTGTTTATTATTTTTTCTTCTGTTTTCTTCCGTATGGTTTCCATATTTATGGATTGTTCCCATAAATACTTTAAGCAAGGAAAATCATTTCTCTCCTTCTCTCTCTTAGATTTCAAAATCTCTGCCTCTCTCTCTCTCTTGTTCTTCATGTCCTTCACTTTCCAGCAAGTTAGCTCTCTTTAAATCTCATTTTCTCACATAAACTCCTTCTACATATCATATTCTCACATATCTCACATGGTATCAGAGCTCTAAGCTCCTTTTTCATTCCGGAAACTCTCTTTTTCTTTTCAAAAACTCTGTGTTCTTCACTCTTATCTACTGGTCCATAGCTTTACCCATTGGGTAAAAGAACTACGACCATGGAAATAGAGAAGAAGAGCCTTATTCCAGTGACCCTTGACGGTCGTAACTATCTTTTATTTTCAAGAGTGGCTAGAGTTAACTTGGGAAGTCATGGACTTCGGGACAGCCATATCATGAAGGCTGAAACTTCAAAGAGGATGGCTCAAGAGGATAGTCAGGCTACTTGCCTGAAGAATGAAGACAAGTGGGTTCAAGAAGACCAGCAAGCACTTGGAATCATACACCAATCACCATGCATTGTGACAATCAAGCAGCAATACATATTGCCTCCAATTCAGTATTTCATGAAAGGACCAAGCACATTGAATTCGATTGCCACAAGGTGAGACAGATGATTGGGTTAGGATTGATCTTGCCATGCTAAACGAGGAGTAAGGATCATTTAGCAGATGTGTTAACCAAGGCGGATAGACAGAAGACAATGGTGTCCATTCATGTTCGGTTGGGGTTCATTGATCTAACCCAACTTAGCTAATCCCCTGCTATGGGGTCTTTTCTCTTTTTCCCTCATCAAGGTTTTATCCCAAAAAGGGTTTTCCTTGGTGAGGTTTTTAATGAGGAAGACCTCATAGTCTTCCAAGCTTGACTTTTTCCACGTGGTCAAGCTTGAAGAGGAGTGTTAAGTTGAGGATCATATTTGGGTTAAGAGAAAGAAGGAAGAGAAGAGAAGGTTTTGGATTGACCTTGTTCGTACAGTCCGTACAGGCCGTACACGCCGTACAATCCGTACAAGTCCGACCAAAAACACTCGACCAAGGAAAGTTACCATTCGGGTAAACCAAAGTTACCTGATCACTTTCCTTAGGAGATAACCTTATCCATCCGTTGGAAAGGAAGAAAGGCCCACGTGTGAGAGAATGTGAGAATTATAAAGAGTTTATGTGAGAATACAGAAGAACTCAGCAATAACAAGAGAGAGAGAGAGAGGTAGATTTAGTAAGACAGATAGAGAGTTATAGAGAGAGAACGAGAATAATGCGGAACTGATTCCTTGCCTTAATTGATTCATGGTACATGTATATTTAAAGGGAGACATATCCCCAATAAACTATTAAACAAAGAGACCTACAAAAGTATTAATCAAATGCACTCTTGGACATAAGTGGCTAAGGCAAAGAGGGTGAAACGGACATGACCTAAATAGTCCATAAGTGGTCCAGAAGTGTTTGAATACTTCCCTTCTCGTAACCTTTTCTCCCAACAGCTCTCTTGTCTTCTGATTTATTAAATACTTCTTTCTTAGGCAGAGAAACCCATCTTCTGATTTATGTAGAACTCTTCTCTATCTTGCACTCCAAACTAGGTTAGGTTGTACAAACAGACTTGCATTCCAAGGTAGGTTGATTCTTTGCTTAATTTGCTTGTCCCCATGCCATTTATTTCTTCATGTCAACACTCCCCCTCAAGCTTGACCATAGGGACTGAATTGGATGCAATGTGTATTGCTGCCTGGTTTTCACAATGGATAGTCATGTGTGTGGTGATCTCAACGCCCAAGTCCTTTAGCAGTCCCTTGATCCATATGAGTTCACTAGTAAACTTCCTCACAGTTTGATATTGTGCCTCAGCACTTGAACATGACAGCACCTTCTGCTTCTTGCTCTTCCAAGTCACCAAGTTGCTTCCAATGGATGTACAATACCCAGTAGTTGATATCCTATCAAACCTATCTCCTGCCCAATCAGCATCACAATATCCAGTGATCTTAGTGCTTCCATTGCAACCCATCCAAACACCTTGACCAGGAGCTTCTCTCAAGTATCTCAAGATCCTCTCAACCATGTTACAGTAATGAACCTTAGGGGTTTGCATATGCTGACTGACTTCATTCACTGCAAAACAAACATCTGGCCGAGTGATATTTAGATATATGAGCTTCCCAACCATTCTAATATACTTCTTTACTTCTTCAAAGGGAGTGTCTTCAAACTCCCCCTCTCGCAATATTTTGTACCCTTTTTCCAATGGGGTTTTAGCATGTCTTTCTCCAAGGTTTCCTGCCTCATTTTAAAGATCAAGTGTGTACTTCCTTTTGGATAAGAAAAGCCCCTCTTTAGAGCGACATATTTCAATCCCTAGGAAGTACTTCAACTCTCCCAAGTCTTTGATATCAAAAGATGATTTAAGAATAACTTTTGCTGAGAGTATATCTTCCTTGTCACTGCCAGTGATGATAATGTCATCAACATACACTAGAATGACCACAATCCCTTGCTTTCTGGTTAGATTGAAGAGAGTATGATCTGCCTCAGATTTCACAAAGCCTCTTTCATTGAGTGTGGTGCTGAGCTTGTAATACGAAGCCCTTGGAGATTGCTTCAAGCCATAGATTGCCTTCTTCAATCTTAATACATTCCCTGGTTTCACCATGCTTTCTAGGCCAGGAGGTGGTCGCATGTTTACTTTATATTCCAACTCTCCTTGTAGAAAGGCATTCTTCACATCCATCTGCCATAGACCCCATTCTAAGTTGACAGAAAGTGATAGAGGAATCCTTAGAGTATGCCGCTTGGCCACTGGTGCAAATGTATCAAGATAATCTTCCCCATAGACCTGAGTGTATCCTCTTGCAACTAGCCTTGTCTTTCTCCATTCTGGTTTTCCATTGGCTAAGTACTTGATGGTGTACATGAGGAAACTTGTTACAGATTTCTTGCCTTTGGGGAGCTCAGTTTCAAACCATATATCATTCTTGATCATGGCATTGATCTCATCTCCAACAGACTCTCTCCACTACTCATGTTGCATAGCCTCTTCATAAGATTTTGCGATGTATTCCTGATCCAATTCCCTGATGAAGACTTGATGCTCTTCAGGATATTGAACAAGAGAGCGTACTGCATTCACTGGATGAGCCATAGCTTCAGCATTGAAGTAGACTCTTGTATTGATCCAGTTCGAAGCAGGTTTCTTGATTCTTGTACTCCTTCTCAAAGACTGTATCTGATCAGGTTCTGCCTCATTTGTTTCACTTGGTTTGCCTACTTGAGTCTCAGTTTCTGATTCTGATGGCATTTCATCTTGATCATGAGCTACTGAGTTCTCTTAAGGCTCTCCATTCCTATTGCCCCCCTCATGATCAGGATGAGTGACTCCAATATCTTCTTCATCTCTTCTTCATGTTCTTTTTACAAACTGATGCCAAGATTTTCCATAATAATTCTCAGATTATTGGCCTTGTTTGATACTTGAGACAGATCTTTGAGCTCATCCCAATTATTCTCAGCATAAAACCCTTTGCTTCCATAAACTTTACATTTCTGGATACAAGTACTCTCCTTGTTTCAGTATTGTAGCACTTGTATCCTTTCTGTGTAGGTGAGTATCCAATGAACATGCACTTCATGCTCTTTGCCTCTAGCTTGTTTCTTTGCTCTCCTGGTATCAACTCGAAGCAGGTGCATCAAAGCACTCTAAGATGTTGAATAGATGGTCTGGTTTTGTGTAATACTTCATAAGGAGAGATGTCATTCAGCACCCTGGTAGGAATCCTGTTGATTAGATAGCATGTTGTGACCACATCATCACTCCAAAATCTCTTAGGAACATTTGCATTGAACATCATTGTTCTAGCCACCTCCATTAGATGCTTATTTTTCCTTTCAGACACTCCATTTTGTTGGGAGTATAAGGACAGCTTGTTCGATGAACTATGCCATGTTTTGCCAGATGGTGCTTGAAAGAATGACTTGTATACTCCCCTCCATTGTCGAACCTCAGTACCTTCACATTTGCCTTAAAGTGGTTAGTGACATAAGATTGAAAGTTCATAAAGGCTTCTAACACACGTTCCTTAGAAGGCAGTAGAGTAATCCAAGTGTATTTTGATTTTTCATATAAATGTAACAAAATACTTATGATTATCTCTAGACATGCAAGGTGAGGTCCAAACATCAGAGTGAACTAAGTCAAAGCATTTCTCATAGATAGTGTCAGATGTTGGAAAAACAGATTTGCAATGCTTTGCTAAGATGCATGCTTCACATTCTAGGTGGTTAAATGACATATCAGGCATAATGATCTCTAATGCATGAGACTGAGGATGACCTAGTCTAGCATGCCAAAATAGTTCTATCACACACAGTGGAGTTAATGATCATGCATAAATGAGAAGGTGTAGAGGGTTTAGAGGGCTTAGTCTTTTGGAGATGGTATAAGCCACCTTAACTGTTTCCTTCGCCAATCACCTTCCATGTCTTAAGGTCCTGAAACTCAACATCATTAGGCCTAAAAACCACCTAAAAATTCAGGTCAACCGTGTCCTTTTAAACTAAGAGAAGGTTAGAGGCAAAACTAGGCATATAAAAGGCAGTGGATTCCTTATCAAACAACTTAAGGTTCTATATTCCTTCTATCTTCACTTTATTACCATTAGCTATTATTACATTCCCTAAGGCAGGCCTAACATCGCTAATAAGTTCCTATCACTAATCATATGATGACTAGGTCCTGAATTTATTATGATTGGCCTAGAGATAAGGGAATGTGTACCCGACTGCTTTGCGGAGATGATTGCCTTAGCTGCTTTGATCAGTGGCTCAATATCACTTATTTTGATAGGGCCATCATTGATCTCTGCCTGGTTTCATGTTTTTCCTTCTTTGGAATCACTGGTAAGTGCTGAGTACATAGATGCACCCTCAAGCGCCATTTCTAGGTATGGTGGGTTGTTCTCCTTCAATTTAATTCCACCACAACTTAGAATATCCAAGCTTGATTGGTTTCTCTTCCTGAGATATCTTTTCTTGGCTTTCTGGTGCACAGGTAACAACACCATCCTTCCATTCTTTTTGTGTATATCCTTGGAAGCTGGCTTCATTTCCCTTGTAAAGAGATTATGTGATGTTTGTTCTCTCTGAACTAGAGCACACACGCCATCTAGTCAGGAAGTGTATCTTCCCTTAGAACATGCTTGATCAACTGGTTGTAAGATGGGCTTAGATTCAGGAGTATACTAAAGACCTTTTCTTGTCTATATCTTTCTCTTATGATATATGGATCAACCAAGAATGGCCTCAGTGTATCTAGTTCTCCCCACAAGCTCCTAAACTTTCCAAAATATTGATTAAACTCCAATTCCTTCCGGCTGAAGTTGTTGAAAATCTTCTTGACTTCAAACACTCTGCTCAGGTTGGAGAAATTCCCATAAACAATTTTAAGGCTCTCCCATAGATCATTGGCGGTTTCTCAGTGTGAGTAAGCCTCCAATATTGAATATGAGAGAGCACTGGGAATGATCTCAAGTGTTAGTTGGTCTTCTTGAACCCACTTGTCTTTATTCTTCTGACCAACTGCTTGTTTCTCCTATTGAGCCATCCTCTTTGAAGCGTCAGCCTTTATGATGTGGCTGTCCCAAAGTCCATGCCTTCCTAAGGTAACTCTGGCCACTCTTGACTATAGCAGGTAGTTAGACCCCTCAAGGGTTACTAGAATCATGCTCTTTATCTTCATTTCCATGGCTGGTTTTCTTTTATCCACTGGACAAAACTATGGACTGATGGATAAAGATGAAGAGTTCATGAACTTGCAGAACACAATAGAATAGAATTTTTCGAATTTGAAAGAGATCTTAAGAACTCATATAAGTAGAGTGTCTAGAAAACTGGATTATCAAGAGATTTTGAAGCTGGATGGAGAGAAAACAGAGTGAAGAACAGAGTAAAACCAGAGTGAAAGTGCTTTTGTGCGGAAGTTAAGTTAGAATAATGTTTCAAGAGCTTAATGCTCTAATACCATGAAAAAATGTGAGAATTATAAAGAGTTTATGTGAGAATACATAAGAACTCAGCAAGAACAAGAGAGAGAGGTAGATTTCGTGAGTGTGTGTGTGTGTGTGTGTGAGAGAGAGAGAGAGAGAGAGAGAGAGAGAGAGAGAGAGAGAGAGAGTTGTAGAGAGAGAGCCAGAATAAAGAGGAACTGATTCCTTGCCTTAATTGATTCATGGTACATGTATATTTAAGAGGAGACAAATCCCCAATAAACTATTGAACAAAGAGACCTACAGAAGTATTAAAAAAATGCACTCTTGGACAGAAGTGGCTCATGCAAAGATGGGGAGAGGGACATGACCTGAACAGTCCAGAAGTGGTCCAGAAGTGTTTGAATACTTCCCATCTCGTGACCTTTTCTCCCAACAGCTCTCTTGTCTTCTGATTAATTAAATACTTCTTTCTTAGGAAGAGAAAGCCATCTTCTTATTTATGTATACCTCTTCTCTATCTTTCACTCCAATCTAGGTTAGGTTTTACGGACAGACTTGCATTCTAAGGTAGTTTAACTCTTTGCTTATTCCGCTTGTCTCCATGCCATTTATTTCTTCATGTCAACAGCGTAGATAGGCTGGCACGAGCTGGGAAGGATCGGCATCTTGTCAAAGATGCTGATACCATTTACATGGCCAGAATGGCTTGGTTTGAATTAGGCACACCCATACTCGACCACAGCCACATGTTACTCTTCCTTTAGTCTCTGGAAACCCTTGTACGACTCTCTATAAATATGTTTCGAGTATCAATGAGAAGAGTAGCAGTTCTCTTTATTTTCAGTCTTAAATTGTTCTTCATCAATCCTCCCTACACATAGTCTCAAATCAATTCTAGTCTTCTCTAATCTCTTCTAAATCTCTTTCTGGTAACATTTCTATCAAGATATCAAAAAAATCTTACAATATCCCGTGGTCGACTTCCTATCTGCTCGATTTCCAGCTCAACCAGCATCAAAATATCCCACAAATTCAGTGCTCTTGTTACACCCTATCCACACTACTTGCTCTGTTTAACCATTCGGATACATCAGGATCCGGCTAACCATGTTCCAATGGTGCTCCTTTGGTCCTTGCATGTGTTGACTCACCTGGTTCACAACAAAACATATGTCAGGACGTGTAATGGTTAAGTAGATCAGCTTACAAACAAGCATTCTGTAAATCTTGCCATCTTCAAACGGTTGGCGGTCTTCAATCTCCCCCCTCACGTGGAACCTTATATCCATCTTCTAGGGGTGTCTTCACGGTCTTTCCTCCAAGCTTACATGCATCTCTCAAAAGATCAAGTGTATATTTTCTCTGGGAAAGAAACAAACCTTCCTTGGACCTACATATCTCAATTCCAAGGAAGTATTTCATTTCACTCAAGTCTTTAATCTCAAAACAGACTTTAAGAAGTCCTTGGTCGACTGAAATCCAACCTTGTCACTTCATGTGATGATGATATCATCAACATACACAAGAAGGACTACATTACCTGATGGATTGGTCAAGGGGAAGAGGGTGTGGTCGAGTTCTGACTTCTTGAAGCCTTTCCCATTCAGAGTGGTACTAAACTTGGTGTACAAGGCTCTAGGAGACTGCTTTAGACCATACTTCAGCCTCAAAACGTTTCCATCCTTAACCAAATGCTCAAGACCAGGAGGAGGATGCATGTATACCTCATCTTCAAGCTCTCCTTGTTGAAGGAATTCTTCACATCCATTTGCCAAAGACCCCACTCTATGCTCACTGCAAGAGATATAAGTATCCTTATTGTGTGAAGCTTGGCGACTGGAGCAAAGGTATCTATGTAGTCATCTCCATAGGTTTGAGTAAAACCCATTGCCACTAATCTTGTCTTCCTCCTATCAATCTTCCCATTTGCAAGCTACTTGATGGTGAAAATCCATCTGCTGTTCACAGCCTTCTTCCCTTTCGGCAGTTTACTCTCATACCAAGTATCATTCTTGATCATTGAATCCGCCTCAGCTCCAACTGATTCCCTCCATTCTTTGTCTTGCATGGACTCTTCATAGTATCTTGGTAACTGACTCTCATCCAAGCTAATCATGAAAGCACAATGTTCTTCAGGGTAATGGGAAAATGAGCAAACAATTTGGGTAGGATGCTCAACTGCTTGTGCATTGTAGTATACCCGGCTGTTTATCCAGTTGGATGGAAGGTTCCTCACCCTAGTACTCCTTCTTAAGGGTTGAGTTACTTCTGGTTGATCCTCCTCGACCTCTCCTTATTCTTCCTGGTTTCCATTTCCAACTTCTCCATCTTCATTTCCTTGATCCACACCTTGATCATGTTGAGAACCTGAGTCTTCTTCATGTTGGTTACCCATATCAGGTTCATTTCCCCCCTCATGGTCAAGGTGGGGTTCCCCACCATCCGTATTAACAGTAGGGGAACCTGTTTGTTGCCCTCCTCCACTCTTTGGATCCTGGTACAAGTTGATCCCAAGACCCTCCAAATTGTTTCTTAAATTGGCTGCCATATCCAAAGCCAAATATTTGAGCTCTCCTTGGTTCTTCTCCTCATAGTATCCTCTTTATTCTACAAACTTAACATCCCTTGATACAAGCACCCTCCTGGTAATCGGGTCATAGCATTTGTACCCCTTCTGTGTTGGTGAGTACCCAATGAACATACCCTTTGTGCTCTTTGCCTCCAACTTGTTCCTCAGATTGATCCTCCTCGACCTCCCCTTCTTCTTCATGGTTTCCATTCCCAACTTCCTCATCTTCATTTCCTTGGTCCACACCTTGATCATGTTGAGAACCTCATCCTTGTGTGATTTGTGAGAATATGAGATGTAGATGGAGTTTATGTGAGAAAATGAGATTTTAAGAGAGTTAACTAGCTAGAAAGTGAAGAACATGAACAACAAGAGAGAGAGAGAGAGAGATTTCGAAATCTAAGAGAGAGAATGAGAGAACTGATTTTCCTTGCTTAATGTGTTTATGGGAACAATCCATAAATAGGGAACAATAGGGAAGCAGACAGAAGAGAAAATAATAAAACAAATACATCAGAAACAACCAAATTAGCTTAGCCAGCAGCAGAGAAAGGGGCAAGTCTGAAGTGGTCCCAAGGATTCAAATTCTTCAGCTCACATGCGACTTCTTTCTTGTCTCCAACATCCATATAGTCTTGGTGAGACCAGACTGAAAGCTTCTGGTATGGCAACCAGTTCTGATCCATTTAGCACTTCCTCTTGGCTTGCACGCCAAGTTAGGGAACCTTGTTCCACAAGCTTTACTTAAACACTGCTTCTTCTTCTTATTGTATTGTCTTTTAATTATTGATGTCTTAATTTCAACAATGTCAACATTTCTCCTTGTCATTTATTTATTCATGTCAATACTCCCTCTCAAGCTTGACCATATGGACTGGTCAAGCTTGGAAACCATGAAGCATGCCCTCATTAAAACCTTAGCTAGGAAAAACTACTTGGGATAAAAACCAAGCCAAGGAAAAAGAGTAGAACACTTCATGGCAAGAGGATCAGTGACTTATGAGGTCTATGAGTCCAAGTTTGGAATGGATGAACTCAAACACTTTGGTGCTGTCTGCCTTTGTGAAGATGTCAGCAAGTTGATCTTCACTTCTTGTGTAACAAGGTAGAATAATCTTCTGTTCTACAGCTTGCCTCACCTTATGACAATTACTTCAATGTGTTTAGTCCTCTAATCGAAGACTGAGTTGTTGGAAATGTGTATAGCAGCTTGATTATCACAGTGCATAGTGATTGGTGTTGTAGTTTCAATCTCCAAGTCTTTAAGCAGCCCCTTGATCCAAACCAACTCGCTTGTGAGCTCATAGCTCTATATTCTGCTTCAGCACTATAACATGAAACCACTTTCTGCTTCTTGCTTCTCCAAGTTACCAAGTTGCCTCCGATGAAGGTACAATACCCAGTAGTTGATTTCCTATCAGCTCTATCTCCTGCCCAATTAGCATCATAATATCCAACAATTTCAGTGCTTCCATTGCATCCTATCAAGACACCTTGTCCTGGAGCCTCTTATATACCTCAGAATTCTCTCAACCATATTCCAATGATGAACCTTAGGAGCTTGCATCTGTTGACTGACTTGATTCACAGCAAAACAAATGTCTGGTCTTGTGATTGTTAGATAGATAAGCTTTCCAACCATTTTCCTGTACTTCTTGATGTCTTCAAATGGAGTATTTTCAAACTCCCCCTCTTGCCGCACTTTGTAGCCATCTTCAAGAGGAGTCTTGACTGTTCTTTCTCCAACGTTTCATGCCTCACTCAGTAGGTCCATCGCACACTTCCTTTAAAACAGAAACAATCCTTCTTTGGATCTGCACACTTCAATTCCAAGGTAATATTTGACCACTCCAAGATCCTTAATGTCAAATACTGACCTTAGAAAAGCTTTGGTGGCCTGAATCCCCTCCTTGTCGCATCCGGTGATGATAATATCATCTACATATATCAAGATAACCAAAATTCTTAGTGGACCATTCAGTGTGAAGAGAGTATGATCAACCTCGGATTTTCTGAACCCTCTCCCATTCAATTTGGTGCTTAACTTGTGGTACCAAGATCTTGGTGATTGCTTCAGTCCATAGATAGCTTTATTCAATCTGAGGACGTTTCCAGGCTTGACCATCTGTTCAAGACCTGGAGGAGGGCACATGTAGACTTCATCTTCTAGCTCTCCCTGAAGAAATGCATTCTTGACATCCATCTGCAATAATTCCCACTCTAGGTTGGTTGCAAGAGACAGTATGATCCTGATAGTATGAAGCTTAGCCACTGGTGCAAAGGTCTTCTCCATAAGTCTGAGTAAAGCCCCTTGCACCCAGCCTTGACTTGCGTCTCTCCACCCTTCCATCTGGTAAGAATTTAATTGTGAAGACCCACTTGCTTGTTACTGCTTCCTTTCCCTTTGGGAGTTCACTTGCATACCAAGTAGCATTCTTGATCATGGCATTAGTTTCATCTCCCACAAAGTCTCTCCACTCCTTAAGTTCCATTGCTTCTTCAAAAGACCTTGGAATATAGCTTTGATCTAAACCAGTGATGAATGCTTGATGTTCCCTTGGATAATGGGCAAGAGAACATACTGCTTGGATAAGATGAGCTAATGCCTGACTGTTGATGTAAACTCTTGTGTTCTTCCAGTTTGTAGGATCCTTCCTCAGCCTTGTGCTTCGCCTAAGCGGTGCAACTGCTTCAGATTCTTCTTCTTCTTTATCATATTCAGCTTCTTCATTCTGATACACTGGTTCTGGTTGTACTTGGTGCCTTTCATCTTGATCATGAGTTTCTTGTTGATTCCCCCCCTTCGGGATCAGGATGGGTGGCTTCTGCAGCTTCATCAGCCCCATCTTCATCAACTACAACTTCTGGACCAGGTGCATTTTCAGGAGAATTCCTCCTTATTTCCTGATTATCCTGAGGCATACTAATACCAGGACTCTCCAATATAATCTTGAGGTTTGTGGCTTTTTCTGATGCTGGTGATAAATCCTTCAAATCATCCCAACTATTCTCTCATAATATCCCTTTGTCTCCACAAAATTCACATCTCTTGATATTAAAACCTTTCTTGATATTGGATCATAGCACTTATAACCCTTCTGCGTTGGAGAGTAGCGTATGAACACAACTTTTGAGCTTTTAGCATTAAGCTTGTTCCTCTGCTCCCCTGGTATCAACACTAATCAGAGACGCCCAAACACACGCAAGTGCTCCAAAGGTGGCTTGGTCTGGTTTAGAACCTCAAATGGAGACAGGTCTTTTAGGACTTTAGTTGGAGTCTTATTGATCAGATAGCTAGTAGACACGACATCATCACTCCATAATCTTTTTGGAACATTGGTGTGAAACATCATTGATCTTGTTACTTCCATCAAGTGCATGTTTTTCCCCTCAGAAACACCATTTTGTTGAGGAGTGTAAGGGCAGCTTGTCTGGTGAATAATTCCATGGTTACCAAGGTATTGCTTAACTGTCTGACTTGTGTACTCTCCACCATTGTCTGACCTGAGAATTTTCAGCTTGGCATTGAAATGATTAGACATGGGTCTGGAAATTTTTGAAAGCTTCTAACACCCTGTCCTTACTCTGAATCAGTGTCATCCAAGTGTATTTGGCCTTCTCATCAATGAAGGTGACAAAGTATTTGTTATTATCCTTTGACCCACACGGTGCAGTCCATACATCAGAGTGAACCACGTCAAAACATTTATCATAGATAGTGCCAGACTATGGAAAGACTGTCCTACAATGCTTCCACAATATGCACGCTTCACAATCAACATTCTTGAACACCACACCAGGAAGCATCAGATTTTGAAATGATTAGAGAATAAGAGAATAGAGAGATTGGTTTAGACAGAAATGAAGAGAATCGAGAGATTAAAGAGTGATTTGTATGAGCTTGTGTTAGAGATTCATTTCGCCCGAAGAGAAGAAATGTATGATGTTATTGATACTCGACATAATGCTTATATAGAGGAGTTACAAGGGTTTCCATAACCAAAAGGAAGAACAACTTGTGGAACAGGATGAAAGGGGGAACGCCTAATTCAAATATCGACCAAGGAGAGCCACAAGAAGGGTAGCAGCATATTTGCTAATATGCTGATCACTTTCCAGCTGTGCCAGGCTGTCCAAAAATCCTTATTCCTTCCTTTCCAACGGATACAAGGTAAGTGGTAAAGATCAACCGGTAAGGTAACCTCTTTTTCACCCAGATGACCATTTTCACTTTTGGTCGATGTTTGGATCAACCATCACCTGTACGACCTTGTAAGGATTGTACGGACATGGTCGACACAAACTCTCCTTCTTCATTTTTACCCTCATTATTCACTTCAACTTAACACTCCCCCTCAAGCTTGACCATGTGGAACAAGTCGAGCTTGGAAGGTTATTAGGTCCTTCTTATTAAAGCTCACCAAGGAAAACCTTTCGGATAAAACCTTGATGAGGGAAAAAAGAGTAAAGACCCCACACCAGGGGATTAGCTCAGTTGGGTCAGATCAATGAGTCCTAAACGGATCACAGTATCCAACCACTTCAGTGTTGTTGTTGCATCCCATCCACACCCCTTGACCAGGCAACCCATTCAAGTAGTTCATGATCCTTTCCACTATGTTCCAGTGGTGCTCCTTTGGAACTTGCAACTGTTGACTCACCTGGTTCACAGCAAAACAAATATCAGGACGGGTGTTTGTCAAATAGATTAACTTACCCACTAGCTTTCTATAAAGCTTGGCATCATGGAGTGGTTTGCTATGTTCAATATCCCCCTCACGAGGAACCTTGTACCCATCCTCCATGGACATCCTTGTACAGATTTCAGAAAATCTTTAGTGGCATGGATGCCTTCTTTGTCACTCTCGGTTATGATGATATCATCAACATAAACTAAGAAAACAATTATACTTGATTGGGAGACAAGGGTGAACAGGGTGTGATCAATCTCAGACTTGATGAAGCCTCGACCATTCACTGCGGTGCTCAAGTTGTGGTACCAAGGTCTTTGAGACTGCTTCAACCCATAAATCGCCTTCCTCAAACTTGACACATTCCATGGTTTCACTAAGCCTTCAAGACCAGGAGGAGGATACATATAAACATCTTCTTCCAACTCTCCTTGCAAGAACGCATTCTTCACCATCCATTTGCCTTAAGTTCCATCCCAAGTTGGTTGCAATAGATAACACAATCCGGATAGTATGGAGCTTTGCCACAGGTGAAAATGTGTCCACATAATCCTATCCATAGGTTTGAGTGAACCCCCTTGCAACTTGTCTTTTTTTCCTCCGTTCTATATTCCCATTTGGTAAGTACTTGATAGTGAAGATCCATCTACGAGAGACAGCCTTCTTTCCTTTTGGAAGTTCACTCTCATACCAAGTCTTTTTCTTGATCATTGCACATGCTTCATTCCCCACTGATTTCCTCCATTCCTCATCTTCCATGGATTCTTCATAAGACCTTGGAACCTTACTCTCATCCAGGCTGATGATAAACGCGCAATGCTCCTTAGGAAACTCAGAAAAGGAGCAAACCACATGACTAGGGTGGGCGACAGCTTGAGCATTACAGTAGACCCTAGTGTTCACCCAGTTGGATGGGTGCCTTCTTAATCTAGTACTACTCCTCAATGAAGCCTCTACCTCTGGCTCTACTACTTCTTCATGCTCCTCTTGACCTTCTTCTCCAGGCACAAAGCTTTCCCTTCGATCATTTGCCTCATTTGCTTCCTCATTTCCCATCACATCTTGATCAGGACTTCCATAGTTTCCTTCCTCATAACCACCATCTTCTGGTTCATTCCCCCTCTTCATGATCAAGGTGAAATGATTCCTCAGCTTCATGTGGTTGAGACACATTTTGGTTCCTTTGATCCTGGGTTAGATTGATCCCAAGACCTTCCATGATCATCCTAAGGCTCACAGCCTTTTCAAATGTTTGAGCTAGATCCTTAAGATCTTCCCAGCTCTTCTCTTTATGGTATCCTCTTGACTCCAAAAACTTGACATCCCGAGATACTAATAGCTTCCTTGTTAGGTGATCAAAACACTTGTATCCCTTTTGAGTTGTAGAATAGCCGATGAACATGGCTCTAGTACTCTTAGGCTCCAACTTGTTCCTCATTTCTCTTGGCACCAGTACATAACAAATGCATCCAAACACCCTTAGATGATCCAGAGAAGGTTTGATCTTGTTCAGAACTTGAAATGGAGTCTGGTCGTCTAGGACTCTGGTTTGTATCATGTTGATAAGATAGCAAGCAGACATCACAACATCTCTCCATAACCTCTCTGGGACATTGGTTTGGAACATCATCGACATTGCCGCGTCCATGAGGTGTCTATTCTTCCTCTCAGCTACTCCATTCAGCTTTGGAGTGTAGGGGCAACTCGTTTGGTGCAGGATTCCATGTTGAGCTAGGTGTTATTTGAATGCATGACTTGTGTATTCCCCCCCATTATCTCATCTGAAAATCTTAAGCTTGGCATTATAATGGTTAGAAACATAAGTCTGAAATTTTTAAAATGCATCAAGCACCCTATCCTTAGTTTTAATGAGTGTTATCCATGTTTATTTAGATTTTTCATCAATGAATGTGACAAAATACTTATAGTTCTCTTTAGATAAACATGGAGCAGTCCAAACATCATAATGAACAAGATCAAAACATTTTTCATAGATTGTACTCGATTTCTTAAAGACTGTCTTAGAATGTTTACCCAAAATGCATGCTTCACACTCATTAATTTTAAACATGACACCTTGTAACATTAAACTTAGAGCCCTAACGTGGGGATGACCTAATCTGGCATGCCACAATGCATCATTATTTGAAGAAGAAACAGAACTAAACGAGTAACTAGTACTGGAAACAGAAGTAATGTCTTCAAGCATATAAAGATCTCCCTTGGTTACTCCTTTCCCAATCAACTTACTGCTCTCAATCTCCTGAAACGTCACATCATTAGGACTAAAGATAACATTGCATTGTAAATCAGTAGTGCCTTTCTTGATAGATAAAAGGTTTGAAGTAAACTCAGGCATATAGAAAGCTCTACACTCTTTATCAAACATGTTCAATGTTCCAAATCCTTTTATTGCTATTCTATCACCATTTGAAATCATCAGATGACCATAAGCAGGTTTTATATCCCTTATAAGACTGGTGTCACTTATCATGTGATGAGAGGCACTAGAATCAACAACTAAAGGTTTAGTTAGAACACTAGCAGCATTATATGATCTATGTGATCATCAATGTCGGACCTCCATATGGGCTCTTCAACCATGTTCTTGGCTGAAGAGTGTTGGGATACCGTGGCCTTCCCTTCACCTTCACGCATGGTAGACCCACTTCCAGAAGGACCAGCTTCACTTGCTTTATTGGCAAGGTGAGCTCTTCCTTACCCTCCTTCATGAACTTGGCTGGCTTGAGGTGGGGATGAAGGATCCAGCACTGACTCATTTTGTGACCCGGCTTCTTGCAATGATCAAAGTTGCCTCCAAACCTTCTATCCTCACCATAACTCCTTTCCTCAGGCTTGTACATTGCATTGTTAGCTTCAATTACTTCTTCCATGTTTTCTAAGGATAGGTCATCTCTTACTCCAAACAATCCGTGTGATGCCTCTTCCTTCTGGATCTGAGCACAAACTTCCTCCAAGGATGGCAGTTTGGATGACCTTGATCTTCAAACTTTCCCTTAGATCTCTAAAAAGCTTCAACCATTACCCCTAAAACTAAGAACGCGAGCCCATATTATCACTAACCTGGCTCTGATACCATGAAATGTTTATAGAAAAAGAGAATAGAGAGATTGGTTTAGACAGAAATGAAGAGAGTAGAGAGATTCGAGAGTGATTTGTATGAACTTGTGTTAGAGATTCATTTCAGACAAAGAGAAGAAAGAAACCCAGAACTGTATGATGTTATTGATACTCAACATAATGCTTATATAGAGGAGTTACAAGGGTTTCCAGAACCAAAAGGAAGAACAACTTGTGGACCAGGATGAAATGGGGAGCGGCTCATTCAAATATCAACCAAGGAGAGCCACAAGAAGGGTATCAGCATCTTTGGTAAGACGCTGATCACTTTCCAGCTGTGCCAGCCAGTCCAAGACTCCTTCTTCCTTCCTTTCCAACGGATACAAGGTAAGTGGTAAAGATCAACCAGTAAGGTAACTTCTTTTTTACCCGGATGACCATTTTAACTTTTGGTCGATGTTTAGATCGACCATGACCTGTACGGCCTTGTACGGACATGGTCGACACAAAATCCCTTTCTTCCTCCTTCTTCTTTTATCCTCATTATTCACATCAACTTAACAGATTTAAGACTTTAGTATGAGGATGCCCCAGTCTAGCATGCCATATGGTGCTCTCAACCCCATTAGATTTACTGGCCAGGAAATGAGAAGGAGGTGATTCAGAAAATTTAGTCTTCTAAAGGTGATATAGTTGTTGAAGACTATGCCCTTTGCCAATTATCTGCCCTGTCTTCAGGTCTTGAAATTCAACCTCATCAGGTCTGAACACAACTTGACCGCTCAGATCAACAATAGCTCTTTTCACTGATAGTATATTTGATGTAAACTGAGGCATATGCAAGGCATAGATTCCTATCAAACAACCTGAGGTTCCCTATCCCTTCTATCTTCACCTTATCACCATTTTCTATAATAACATTCCCTGAGGCATTTTGGACATAACTAATCAAGTTCCTATCACTAATCATGTGATGGCTAGCTCCTGAATCTATAATGATGGGTTTAGAGTCAAGAGAGAGTGTACCAGCCTCCTTGGTAGAGATAAGGGCCTTGGCAGCTTTGATAAAGGAATCAAGGTCTCTTCTAGTAAGGGGACCATCAAAGCTGGTTGCACCAGCCATACTCCTCCATCTTCCTCCTTCATTTGAATCACCAACGAACGCTGAATACATGGTTCTTCCTTGAATCACTTGATGCTCAAACTCCTTGAGCTTAAATGTATCCCTCTAGACTCTTAGTCTGGATTTAGACTTGTCAAGCTTGGTTCTCATGGGTTCTAATTGCTGCGTGCCTTTCTGACCTCCATAGACCCGTCTCTTCCTCCTTTGTTTCTCAAGCCTACTAATCATGTGAGTAACTGGTTTCTCTTCTTCCTTGAAGAGTAGATGTGCTTCTGGTTCTCTTTGGACCAGGAAACAAACATCTTCTAAATTTGGAAGCTTGCTTTCTCATAGGATATGACTTATCAGATTGTTGTAGGATGGATTCATGTTTACAAGAAGGTTGACGACCTTGTCTTCCTCATATCTTTCTCTTATGACCTCCGGATCTGTAGAGAAAGGCCTAAGCATATCCATCTCTGCCCATAAGCTTCTGAACTTCCCAAAATACTTATTAAAACCCATTTCATCTTGGCTCAGATGATTGATAGTCCTTTTAACTTCCAGGACTTGACTTAGGTTGGAGAGATTCCCATAAACAGTTTGAAGACTCTCCCAAAGATCCTTGGCTGTTTCAAAGTGTGAATAAGCCTCCAAGATCGGTTCTAACAGAGAGTTGGGTATGATTACAAGTGCTTGCTGGTCTTCTTGAACCCACTTGTCTTCATTCTTCAGGCAAGTAGCCTGACTATCCTCTTGAGCCATCCTCTTTGAAGTTTCAGCCTTCATGATATGGCTGTCCCAAAGTCCATGACTTCCCAAGGTAACTCTAGCCACTCTTGACCATAAAAGATAGTTAGGACCGTCAAGGGTCACTGGAATAAGGCTCCTCTACTCTATTTCCATGGTTGTAGTTCTTTTACCCAATGGGTAAATCTATGGGCCAGTAGATAAGTGTGAAGAACACAGAGTTTTTGAAAAGAAAAAGAGAGTTTCCAGAATGAAAAAGGAGCTTAGAGCTCTGATACCATGTGAGATATGTGAGGATATGAGATGTAGAAGGAGTTTATGTGAGAAAATGAGATTTAAAGAGAGTTAACTTGCTGGAAAGTGAAGAACATGAAGAACAAGAGAGAGAGAGAGAGAGAGGCAGAGATTTCGAAATCTAAGAGAGAGAAGGAGAGAAATGATTTTCCTTGCTTATTGTATTTATGGGAACAATCCATAAATATGGAAACCATACGGAAGCAAACAGAAGAAAAAATAATAAACAAATACATCAGAAATAACAAAATTGGCTCAGCCAGCAGCAGAGAAAGGGACATGTCTGAAGTGGTCCCAAGGATTCAAATTTTTCAGCTCACATACGACTTCTTTATTGTCTCCAACGTCCATATAGTCTTGGTGAGACCAGACTGAAGTCTTCTGGTTAAGGTAACCAGTTCTGATCCATTTAGCATTTCCTCTTGACTTGCACGCCAAGTTAGGGAACCTTGTTCCACAAACTTAACTTAAACACTGCTTCTTCTTCTTATTGTATTGTCTTTTATCTCTTGATGTATTCATGTCAACAATGTCAAAATTTCTCCTTGTAGTTTGTTTATTCATGTCAACAATCCTCCCTCATATTTATCATTAGCATCAGGTTCATTTTCCCCCTCATGGTAGAGGTGGGGTTCTTGACCATCCACAGTAGCAGTGGGTAAACCTTGTTGTTGTCCTCCTCCACTCTTCGGATCCTAGGATAAGTTAATCCCAAGACTTTCCAATATAATTCTCAAGGTGGTTGCCTTGTCAGAAGCCAAGTCCTTGAGCTCTCATTGGTTCTTCTCCTCATAAAATCATGTTTCCTCTACAAACTTCACATCCCTTTACACAAGCACCCTCATAAGTTCTCTCTAAAAAAACATAAGATCTTTCGATATCTTGATAGAAATGTAACCAGAAAGAGATTTAGAAGAGATTATAGAAGACTAGAATCGATTTGAGACTATGTGTAGGGAGGATTGATGAAGAACATTTTAAGACTGAAAATAGAGAGAACCGTCTACTCTTCTCATTGAGACTCGAAACATATATATAGAGAGTCATACATGGGTTTCAAGAGACTAAAGGAAGTGAAACATGTGGCTGTGGTCGAGTATGGGCGTACATACTTCAAACCGAGCCGTTATGGCCATGTAAATGGTATCAGCATCTTTGAATAGATAATGATGCTTCCCAGCTCGTGCCAGCCTGTCCACGTGGGCTTTTCTTCCTTTCCAACGGATGGATAAGGTTATCTCCTAAGGAATGTGGTCGGGTAAATTTGGTTTTACCCGAATGGTAACTTTCCTTGGTCGAGTGTTTTGGTCGACCTTGTACGGATGGTAACTTTCCTCTCTTCCTTTTTCTCTTAACCATAATATGAATCTCAACTTATCACTCCCTCTCAAGCTTGACCATGTGGAACAAGTCGAGCTTGGAAGGCTATGAGGTCTTCCTCAGTAAAAACCTCACCAAGGAAAATCCATTTTGGGGATAAAACCTTGATGAGGGAAAAAGAGTAAAGACCCCGTAACAGGGGATTAGCTAAGTTGGGTTAGATCAATGAGCCCAAACTGAACATGAATGGACTCCATTGTCTTCTGTCTAGCCGCCTTTGTGAACACATCTGCCAAGTGATCTTCACTCCTTATGTAGCATGGCAAGATCACTCCTATCACAATCATCTGTCTAACCTTGTGGCAATCGACTTCAATGTGCTTGGTCCTTTCATGAAATACTAAGTTGAAGGCAATATGGATTGCTGATTGATTGTCACAATGCATGGTCATTGGTGTAGACTGATCTATCTCCACATGCTTCAGTATACCTTTGATCCACACCAACTCGTTTGTAACCTTCAGCATTGCTCTTTACTTAGTTTCTGCACTTGAACATGAGACCACTTTCTGCTTCTTGCTCTTCCATGTAACCAAGTTCCAACCAAAAAAGGAGCAATAACCAGTGGTCAACTTTCTGTCCATCATATCCCCTGCCCAATCGGCATCACAATAGCCCATCATTTCTGTGCTTCTATTGCATCCCATCCAGACTCCAAGGTTTGGTGACCCATTGAGATACATCAAGATCATCTCAACCATGTTCCAGTGATGCTCCTTTGAAAATTGCATGTGTTGGCTCACCTGGTTCACAGCAAAGCAAATATCAGGTCGTGTGATGGTTAGGTAGATCAACTTACCAACAAGCTTCATATAAAGCTTAGGATTATGGAATGGTTTGCTGTCTTCAGTCTCCCCCTCACAAGGAACCTTATACCCATCCCCTAATGGTATCTTTTCTGTCTTCCCTCCATGCTTACTTGCATCTTTCAAAAGATCAAGTGTATACTTTCTTTGGCACAGAAATAATCCTTCCTTGGATCTACATATCTCAATACCAAGGAAGTATTTCATCTCTCCCAAATCTTTTATTTCAAAAACAGATTTAAGGAAATCCTTAGTGGATTGGATACCAGCGCTATCACTTCATGTGATGATGATATCATCAAGATACGCAAGAAGGACTACAATACCTGATGTGGTCGGGAGGGTAAAATAGAGTGTGATCCAGTTCAGACGATAGATTGCCTTCTTGTTGTACCATGCTCTTGGGGAATGCTTTAGACGATAGATTGCCTTCTTGAGCCTTAACACATTTCCTTTCTTCACTAAGTGTTCTAGGCCTGGTGGAGGATGCATATAGACTTCATCTTCAAGTTCGCCAAGTTCCAAAGACCCCACTCAAGGTTAACCGCAAGGGACATGATGATTCTAATGGTATGAAGCTTTGCAACTGGTGCAAAGGTGTCAGCATAATCCTCTCCATACGTTTGGGTGAAGCCTCTTGCAACCAGTCTGGTCTTCCTATTGATATGAAGACATTAATAAAAGGAAGAGGTCAAGAGAAGAAGAAGCATATCTGGTCGAGCAGAGGAAGTTAGTCCGTACAAGACTTGTCTCACAAGTCTGTCTGTACACCCTCGGCGCTCAAGTAACCATCTTGGACCCAGCTTGGCTTGGAAGGCAAGCAACTTAATTTAAATCGACCAAGAAGAGTTCAACCTTATTCAAACCGGGTAATGGATCCGTTGGAAGCTCACAGGCAAGTGGAGATTTTAAATAGTAAAGGTCACATGTGATATTTAGGTTGCTGGTCGTTCAGGACATGTCGCTTTCCCTCGACTAGAACCCATTTTTCTATTCTTTTCTTTCTTGTTTTTTTGCTTATTTATTCAGTTGTATGCAATTCATTTTGAACCAAGGAAATAAAATCCTTCTCACTCTTATTCTCTCTTTCGAGTAAACAATTTCATTACTCTCTCTCCTAACATTTTGGAATCAAACTCACTCTCTCTCACCTGTTCTTCCTTGTTCTTTATTCTGTTATTCAACAAACTTACATGGTATCAGAGCTTCTAAGCTCCTAAACCTATTTTTTCTTCCGCAAATCTACTCTACTCACTTCACTCTTTCTTTTCGTCCGATCAGTTCTTGATTCTCTTGAACAACATTCTTTTATCCAGTGGATATTAGTCTTGTTCTTTTGAGTTCATCAGCTGTTCTTCATCATTTTTCATCTGATTTTCATAAGATAAACAGAGTTA